>CAKNET010000003.1:0-52094 GCA_930272545.1 Sphaerostilbella broomeana
ATAGACTTTATTAAAGTATTATTAATTAAAGAAGAATATAAAGTAGAGAAATTATTTTAAATTAAGTTAAGAGAAAATAATAAATACTTATATTTAGTAAAATAGAAAGATTATAAAAAAAAAATATAAGAACCTATTAAATACTTTTAAAATTACTTAATAAAACTCTAATAGTTTTATTAAAGTCTGGGATTCTTAATAAAAGATTACTTATTCTTAAAAAACCTTAATTAAAGAATTAAAAATTACTAACCACTTCCAACTTTTAATAATTAAAACTATCTATCTTATCAAAAGCCTCTATACCCCTTTCAAAAACTATATTACTATAAATTAAAAGCTAAACCTTTTCCTTATAAATATATTATAACTAAATAAAAGCTTTTATTATAGTTAGCTTAGCTGTAACCTCCTTCTTTTTTAATTTCTTTTAACTTTTTATAATTTAAGTTACTATTTAAGTTAATAGAAATAGAAAATAAAAAAATAAAAGTATTTATAGGAAAAAGTAATATTATTATTATTATACTTTCTATTTTATTTAATATAAATTTTATAGTAAGAAGAGTGAGTGGAGAATTTATATTTATTTATAAGGTTATGCTTTTTATAGAAAGAATAAGGTATTAAGGTAGAATTATTTTTTGAATTCTATATGAATAGAGAATTATAAATTAATTTAAAATAAGATTTAATTATATTATAAGATATAGTTAAAATATAATAAAAATTATTAAATAATAAAAAAAAAAAGGAATCTATTAAGGGTTTTAAAAATAAAATTAATAAAGGAGGGATATTATATTATAATTTAATATAGAAAGGCTAGTGTAATAGGCCTTTAGGTTAGGTAATAAGATTGATTGAAGATTAATTGAATGTTTATTTGCGATAATAGGTGAATGTTGAAAATTTATTAGGTTTATAAAGTAAATTTAATAAATAATAGATTACGGGTTACTAGGATTATAAGGTAAATAGGGTGACCTTGAGAATCTTTTATATATATATATACTAATTTTATTTATATTTATTAGAATAGTTTAGTTAATTAGTTATTAATACTAAGTATTTACTAGAATATAGTATTCTATAGAATTGTGACATTTATTACCTACTGCCTATTATCTCTCCCTGGTTCTCCTACCAACATAGACCTACCCTATACTGGTTTATCCCTTGGGAACGATCAGCACGTCACAGCAGGTCACACCGACTAAGCGGAATTATGAGCAGTGCTCTTTTTCTTTTTAATCAGGGTTCTATATTTCAAGCAGGCACAGCCGTGATGTTATAGGGACAGAAAGCCGCCAATGGGTATTACTCAAGCGACAATGGAGGCAAATCGATGGCGACGATCACTATGCCGGACCCGATATCACGGGAAAGCCGTACGGCAGATTTGGCTGCGCCAATAAGCAATAGAAAAAAAAGTAAGGAGTCTTTGTCGAAAAAGTTGGCATCTCGGAGGTTACACCAAATCCTCCGGACTTATCTTCGGGGTCTTCGATCCCGACGCCGTGGATGGGTGACTAGGGAGACTCTTGCTGCAGGGACCGTATTTGCCTGTATCTAATTCCGCCTGTTGTCTCGCTATAACTAGCTAAATGATAGGCAATGACTTAGTCGAAGAAGCATGTAGAAACCTAGTCCTACTTGATGGCAGAGTCAAAAAGCTGGACTGTAGTGAAGTTTCCTGCTGGGAAGTAGGTGTCAAGTCACGTGGCCCGAAACGTCCTTCTTAACCGCAGATGTTGATCAACTTCTTCGGCCTCGCCCTCATCGCTGTCGCCGAATTTGTAAGAGACGTTTCATATTCCACCTCACAAGTATCGTATATTCCAGTCTTTGGCCCACCCGGACTTAAATATCGCGAGCTCCGACGATCATGTTCTACGTCAAAAGTTGGGACTATGCAGATGCAACCTTGTCAGTGATGGCGCGAACATGATGGAGCCACTGCCTCCTCGACGGCAATTAGAGACTTAAATGCCGAATAAATATCGAAGAATATATGACGATCTAAAGGTATATTGATGGTCTAAAGAACAGTATTGCAACGGACAGGGGAGAAAAGGCCTAGGCACGGCCGAACAACCTGTGGATATCGACTCTAGAGGATTGAACCAACCACCACATGAGCAGTCAAAAGGGGACGCCATGAAACTCCAAAATAGGCGAGTAGGGATTAAAATCTAATATTCCCGAATGTGCATATTAACCTTAACGATAAAGGTGGGTCGCTTGTGTCCAGAAGCCTTGTATGTGTCAAAGGGAAGAAATTCTCAGTGCAACAGTCTCTCCTGATAAGCCTATGAATCTGCACAAAGCTGCTTATGATGACCATTCAGATAGTCTTATATCAGAAGAGATTTTATTTCTGACATCATCATGAGCGCAGAACAAAAAATACCGTGACCGAGGCAGCTGTCATTCTTATCCTAGACATGTGCTGACGATGCCTCATGTCTCACAACGAGCTCGAGGCGATTAAGGGAATTCTCAGGCTTGTGGTCAAGATTACATCACTTTTCGTGCTTCATCCAGAAAAATCAGAGAGTGGATACAAATAAAAGCCTCTTATCCCCTCTTTCTTTTTTTTCGGTTTTTTTCTTCTCTTTTTTGTTGGGCTCTTGGAAAATTATTAGATGGACCACTACGACCAGAACAAGGATCTCAGGGAACAAAATGACCATCATATCTATTGCAAACGTTTGCACATTTGATGGTAGAATCAGGGGCGGACCAGCAGCGGTAACTTTCGTGGCCAGTCCAGGTAGTATTGTTTCGTCGCAGTCCGAACCCGAAGTTATCATTGACGGCTCCAACTGCACACTTCTTCCTGGCTTCATCGACTCAAAGATGGATGATGATTCATGGGGCTCATCTCTTTCCTTATTCACCGCTGCTGGAATCACAACAGTTATTGACGCGAGTAGCGGAAGCGCCAAGGCAAATGCCATGCGCGCGATGACTACCAGGGGCGCTGGGCTTCCAAATTATCTGTCTACAGGAACAGCGATAGGGGCTCAGGGTCATGATCAGTCTGTAAGATTTCCCCTTTATGGGTTCGAAAGTGTTAATACGCCTGCTGAGGTCGAGCGGTGTGTTCTCAGCCGCATCACAGGGGCAGCAGCGATGGATTTTGTCAAGGTCATTGTAGACCAGCCTGGGCTGAGCCTTGACGCACTCACTTTGGCTGTAGAGACGGCACATAAACATGACAAGATTATCATCGGTCATGCGTCGCAGGTGAATGCTTATCGACTGGCAATGACGGCCGGATTCGACATAGTTACGCCAGTGCCTCTTGATGGACCCCTAGATAACGACATAATTGAAGGATTTCTAGCAAAGGGCATAGCTGTGATTCCGACGCTGTTTTCTGTAATGCAAGAACTTCGCCATGTGGACCCTCGGGACGATGACTTATCAAACGCAATGAATGCTGTCAGGGCACTTCACCGGGCTGGCATTCAGATTTGCGCTGGCACAGCAGCTAACCATCAAGGACGAACCTCTACTACATTCGGGGGAAACCTGCATCAAGAGCTTCGAATGCTGGTCGAGTCCGGTATGTCCAACGCACAAGCGCTTCGCTCGGTTACATATGTGCCAGCCAAAGTTTTTAGACTGCAAGACCGTGGAATGTTGAAGCTGGGCTCAAGAGCTGATATGGTACTCGTTCATGGGAATCCTTTAGACGACTTAGAAGCAACAACTCGTATTCGGAGGGTGTGGATTGGTGGAGTTCTTGTGATCAATAACGACAGAGAACTCTGACCTGAATGGAATCAGGGGGTCCCGTCTTACTCGTGGTTCTCTTTTGGTCATCTGGGTGAACAATTTGGTTGCCTATCGTCCGACAGGCACAGCAATCTCAACTCGGACAGGGTAGAATAAACCCTTATCTTGCCATATTTCTTTGCTTAGAAGCCGCAAATGTGGATAGTGCCACCAATCGCGGGCACGTGTGGCATCGCGCGTTCCAGCGTTTAGCCTGCATCCGACCTATGTCCAATAATAGGGACGTCATATGCGTGTCATGTCCGTGTCATGCTGGCATGATTTCCGACCCTAGTTTATGAAAATGGGGTTGATCAAAACATTGGAATTCCGTCTTCTTTAGATGGAGGTATATGTTGCACCATAATCCTAGATTCAAAAACAGCCTGCGCCTGCGCCATGCAGACTTCGGAGCCACCAGGGGCCTCAGCCGCAGCCTTGAAGTCTATCTCACCGGAACGATCGCCAAATGGCTCCCCTTCACAGCCGCCAGGGTCTGTAAAACGGCAGAAAAGAGAGACTATTGCAATTGCTTGTGAAAGTAGGTGGGGTTGGGTCTTAAGAGATGGTAATATACCATGCTAATTCGTTCCAAATCTCGTTTCGAACAGGATGCAGAAAACGCAAGATCAAGGTCTGTTTGAGTCTCATTCCAGATCGATGCAGGTTATTGAAACGAATATAATTAAATGCAGTGCGATGGGCTTCGACCTTCATGCTATCACTGCCTTAATGTGGATAGCGAGTGTACATATGCCAAACCTGAAGATGGAAAAAA
The DNA here is from genome assembly GCA_930272545.1 of Sphaerostilbella broomeana. Lineage (NCBI taxonomy): Eukaryota > Fungi > Ascomycota > Sordariomycetes > Hypocreales > Hypocreaceae > Sphaerostilbella > Sphaerostilbella broomeana. Next base: position 4,565 of record CAKNET010000003.1, read on the forward strand.
GCGAGGGGAACGGGTCAAGACATACAATAACATGAGGCGAATGCTGAATGATCTTCGTGGAGGGACACAATCTGACTCTATTTTGATACTCAATCATATAAGATCAGCTGCCAGTCTAGATGATGCTCTCTCCACCGTCATCCCCTCGTTCTTAAGGGATAGAGGCGAAACCTCCGAAACCGATGCTATGTCCAGTGTACCAATGCTGAAAGCTAGCCCAGGATCTTCTATGACAAGCGTTCCGCTTGAAAGCTCGCAGAAACAGTTGCCTATATCTAGATGGACGAACGTGAGCGACAATGACGAAATGTTAACACATCTGTTCGCAATGTTTTGGACCTGGGACAATACTCTTACGAAGATAATTCATCAGGGAATGCTGCTTGAGGATCTCTTCGCCGGGGAGGATTGTGGTTTCGATAGGAGCAAAGCCAATCAACTCAACTTTTGCTCAACATTTTTGGTCAACGCCATTCTTGCCGTTGCAACAGTAGGTGCATGAATATTTGAGCAACACATTATGATCACGAGCTGATAAATTCGGCGTCCTAGCTTTTCTTGAGCCCAGACGAGGCTTTGATTGGGAATACGCCCCAAGGACGGATTTTTGCGGACGAGGCAATGAAATTTATGGATTTCCACGACGACCAAGGCTTTGTATCACTCCGTCAGGGAGTGGCAGCGCTATGCATGTACGAGTATGCTTTTGGCGACCTGCCCAAAGTGTCAGAATTATTCGAATGTCTCCAAAAATTCCGACCGATCTCAAACCTCTTTGACCTTGCAACTCCAAGTGAGTTGACAGATGGAAGGCGGGAAGTAACAGAAAGAGAGGCAATGTGCTACATCACCAGGGGGTTTTACTGCTTCGATATGTTAGTTTTTTTGTTTTTCTCTTCTCTCTGGAATGAAGTTTGTACACCTCCAATCGCTGATAGATTGCTAACAATATTCAAGAAAAATGAGTGTCATTCTGAAACGGCTTGTCACCTCTAACAAGCCTGTCGTGATGACCTCGCCACACCTGGACAAATGGTTTCAACATGGAGGGGGACTAGCCGATGGATTGTGGTTTCCTTATCCTAACTCAATAGATCCACAGCTGTCATATCATAAGGAAGCCTTTATTGCAGAGTCCCAGTTTGCTGAACTCGCAGAAGAATCGCTTATGCAAGTTGCCTCCGACACAGCCTGGGGCATCCCAGATTATGTCCGTGTAAAGGCACTACACATTTCCTTGGTACAATGGCACGACTCCTACTTCCAACTACCTCTAAATGACAAGACTGTCCTCCCGACATGGTTGTTTCTTTCGTATGTTCTTTGATACTCTGTTCATCGTGCGGAGATAAAGATGAGGTTTCTAATAGTAGCATAGTACTTTGTATAGTACAATCGTGATAAAACTTCTCGAGCCCTTCACCGGCCTATCGTTTCTCGATTTCGTTGGCCAGACGGCTTTGACACTTTCGTTTTCGCATAGTGACTCGATAATGGCAGATCTATCCAGATATCACGCGGCCTTTGGGATGCGTCACGATTACTGGCTGATGAACGCATGTGCCGTGGCAGCAACAACATTACTTATATACCACAGACAGGACGGTTCGACAAAACGCACTCTACTGAAGTCATTAGAGTTTCTGTATGAGATGGGGGACTATTTGCCCCGAGCGAACCAGGTCCTCAACGAGCTCAAGGCTTTAGTCGCGACTGAGTGGATTAGCATACCACTAGAGGCCCGGATAATTTTATCAGCTGCGGCGGTGAGGGTAGAGCCTACTCAGATAAGGAATGTCAGGATATTTAGCGGCCATCAGGAAGGCGAAGATGACATGGACGAACGCTCTCGCATAACCTTTAGCCAGGAAATCACGATGATAAAGGAGGAGGGGAGCCCAGACTAGCTGCTGAACCAAATTGAATCATGTAACGTCTTGAATCTACACAAGAATTTTAGTACAAAATACATTGACTATTTGTACATATTGCCCATTCCACTGGGTGAGCCATGGCCATTCCGATACAGCGTCTCAACTTTGATCATGGTGTCTCAACCCAGATGGTCTCAGCATAAGGAAATTTACGTTACCTGGCTGGCTCTGCCCGATCGGAGTCTTCCACAACCAGGTTGATCAATTCGAAAGCCGCATGTAGCCAGAAAGAGTGGACATACCGGATTTTATGTTCCCGAATTTAAAAAGCCACTATATGGAATAGCGCGTGCATTTCCAAATACACAAAGTGTGGGGGTAAGCTTTGCGATGTGGCACTTCTTCATAGCCGCGTCATGGCTGTGTCATATGAAGCTTGGCTGGATACTAATATTTTTGGGGCCACTAGACTTAGTTCCTTAATGGAAGACTTTGAGCTCCAGAAGGGATATTTCTCGTCATAGTCATTATTCGCATACTAACAATGATGGCGTTGGACTAGCAGCACTCAAGCAGTCTTCAACCCCCCCCCCCCCCCCAACAAAGCAAAGTGCAGCACGTTCGCTATGGACTACTTCCATGCTCACAGGCAATCTACTTTTTTGAGAATATACATAATATAACGAATGCAAATCATGCAAATCATGCAGCAACAGACAGCAAGGTGATGGATGGGTGCTTACATCATGAGTAAGCCAAAGGTATTTCTCCCACCTTAGACAACATATCCGGGTGTTGCAGCCTCCGTGTTACGCGGGGGTATCACCTCCTCCTGGTAAACTCACATACATACTAATGTACTCTGCAGCTCAACTGCCCATGAATACAATAGGCTAGATTGTATTGCCTCATCACAGTGAACTTGGTTTGGTCACTTTGGAATAATATGCCAAGCCCCTCACGAGCCAGTGGGATATTCCATCATTCATACCCGTCAGCTAGTGTGTGTGATAGACATGCATCAAGCGTGGATCCGGCAGTTCATTGTGTCGCCTCCAGCCCTTGTGGAGATGGGCCGTTGGATCACAATCCTTGGCTAACCAGCCATTAACTGAGGGGTCCAATCCTATGCAAGGCGGATGCCGTACGATCTTAAATCTCCGGTTGAACTTTAATGTGCCCACATGTGATTCCCTCGGAAGTCCCGGAGACGGTGTAAGGTGGGAACTTTTGGTCCGTTAAGCAACAGATGATAGCCATCTTCATCTATTTCAGAAAAGAATCGTACGAGTCGTTTCGATGTTTTCATTGCCCTCATTATTTAGGAAGATAGAGCCTTCTATTTCCGGGTGGCACGGCGTGATAGGAATATACTTGAGATGGTGTTTCCCCCCAATTCCCAATGCTTATACAAATTGGGGGGGGGAGGCCGAAACAGAGAAAACTTGGCTGGCCCAACTTCCTTTAATTAATAGTAAAATAAATTCGCAGCAGAAGTTGAATTACGGTACATGTTGTGGTATCTTGTTTTTCTTTTCCCATTATTTGCTAGCTTCCCTCTTTCACCGATATTAAATTTCGATTTGCAGACGACATCCATCCGATGTTAGACAGTAGTTCCCTGCGAGCGAAATATCATGCGCAATGTGTAGCTTGTCTCGTTGCATGCTGACAATACGTTTTTCTTCAGAATGATCTTTTGACGTTTGAGCCTAGACGGCGGTAGCATTAGTAGTTTCTACAACCTGAGCGGTTGCCGGGGTGGCTCCATTCTTTTCAGTGACACGACCGGGGTGATACGCTGATCGTAAGAGCAGGGCTTCAACCACAGTATTGCACAGCAGGAAAAAGCTGGATCTAATATCAGTAGAGTATTTAAGATCATGACCCCAGATAAGGCTTACAAGGCAAAGAACGTGAATGCCTCGACCGTGTGTTTCTGCCCGCATCGTCCCAGTCCTGGAGGGTTGAACGAGCACCTGTGGCGGCTCCAATCCTCGGCGGAGAAGATAAACGATGTGAGCCAAAGGTATGAGAAGACCAGGTTAACTGGCATCAAGTAGCCTTTGTATCTCCCAATAAGCGGAAGAACCATGCCAACCAGCCAGAAAGCCATCGTTATGGTGGCCTAGCTTTGATGTTAACTTAGATAGAGGGGGGCGGGGGGGCGGTATCCTAAAGCTGGATGTCATACAATCACTTCTTGATAGACCACATGAGTGCCGCGGAAAGAGAAGTCATGCAAGAATGAGGAGATAAGGCCGGTGACAATGACGGATGAGACAAACACTATAAAGTGGTTGACAAAGGCCGCTATGCGCAGGGTGCCGTTCTCCAGGTGTGAAAACATGTTGAGGCTTCAATATGTCGCAGCTGAGATATTGTTTTGATAGCTCTGATTTTGGCCTGGAGATTATGAGTGATGGCATCCAAGTTTTTAAGCTCGAGAGGTCTTGGAGGTTATATACAGACACTCGGCTCCCACATCATCGTTCCACCTTCTAGTGACATCAGCAGTGCTAAAGATTCTGGTCATATGATGCATCACGCTCAAATTTATTGGCTACATACTTGGGCTACATCACCAATCATTCGTTTCTACTAGATCTTGGGCAAAGAGCGGGATGCATCTACACGACATGTGAGTGGTCCGGGAGTCTCGGCACATAGGTTCATCTCCCGAATGTCTTTCTTACTTGCCGATTCATCAAGCGCGGAGTCACCCATATTGAATTAGATGGTTAATCCTTGAATTCTCGGCTTGAGCCTTCAGGTTCTCCGGTGGTCTTTAGCGATAACGGATGCTGTTCAATCAGCTTCTTGATGTAAGCAGGCATTTCCTGTTATGCCGCTTCACTTACACCACCACAACGACTACCACCCAGATCTATACCTAGTCGTCCGAAATCGGTCAACTCATTTTAACATATTCCGATTGGTGTCGACAAGGAAAAGAATTCGCAGTTGGCACATGGCCGGATCTTAGACGTGAGTCGTGACGTGTAAATACCCGGTCTAAAGGTAAGATATGTCACCATTGATAAATGGGGCTTTTTTTCTTCTTCGTCCTTTCAGCATGCAGCTGTTTGACCAGGAGAGATGAGCGAAATGATGAACTTGACTAGTCCGGACAAGATCCTCCTGTATCCCAGAGTCAATCCCTTAAGGCATAGAGAGTCTTGAACAAGAAATAACGTAGACAAAGGCATTGAGCATGACGCCATGTCGGTGCCAAAGCCACAAGCCAAAGCTGACTTACAGACGAAACTCCCCCCACCCTCCATCCTGGAAACAGCTTTATGTAACAGTTTATCCAGAATAGGTGATAGGTAACACACATATAACCAATAACAAACAATTATAACGCCGGTCTCCCCCAGAGTTCACTCTTCCATCAGTTCTGAAGGGATTTTTACTCTCCGATATAGATTGCGAAAGTTCGAGATTTGGTCTTGTTCCAAGTGCAACTAGCATTCCTAGGCCACAGTCAGCACATCTACGCCACCAATGTTTCAACAGGGAAACAATCTTGCTTGTAGCCCAAGGTGCAGCTGCATCCAACCGTTGGCCACAGTGTCACCTCAAAGTCTAGGGTAGCTTTGATCCGCAAGTCCACTATCAATACAGGTTGACAGGCTCCAAGGGTCTATGGGTGCTGAGCCAAACTGCCAACCTAAACTACAGCAGCACTATTGACGGTTAAAATACACTGCCGAAGCGCCTTTAGGGCTGTCGATAAACTACTGGGGGGGTACCCACAGAGTGGAGGCTAACTTGGTGTAACTGCCGCCTCAAGTCAAATGGATAGATCCATGGATGGATCCACTGCAACTCCAATACCAGGCTAGTAGCAATTCATGCCCAGCCCATCGAAGCTGACATGCGTAGACCTCTGGATTTGGCAGGCGGTCAACCGTCAATAGCAGGTACATAGGTACACTTGGTGGCTGAAAGCGAAACCAATATCTCGTGCCATTTATTCTGCTCCTCCATACATCATCCTCGATATCCCTCCCATTAGTATTCATCCTTCACCATGAAGGCTGCATGGCTAAAGCCAAGACCCGAAGCCTTATCCGGATGACTTGGCATGAACCACGGCCCGCATTCTCTACGGTCCTTTCTGGCGGGTTTTGGGGGACCAAAATGCCTCGTGCTTCAATAGTGCCTTGGAGGCAGCTGATGATGCAGCCACTATCTAAACTCAGCCGCACCAGACCCCTTTGAGTCTGGGCTTCTCGCGGGGCAAATTCAATATGAGGGCATCGAAAGCCACTTAATGGAAGTGAAAGATTCGATTGTGCTGTCGTCAATTATCTCCGCGTTGAAGCAAATCGTTCGATGCCTGCCTGTTATGGACCTTGAACGATGCGCTTGCTAAATGCTAGAAGCCTCGAGCTTGTCGACGTCAGTGATGATGCGGTTCCTCCTTACGCCATCCTGTCTCACACCTGGGGCAATGAGGAGATCACCATCCAGCAGCTCCGGAGGTTGAAAGGCTGGTCGCAGATGAAAGGCCTGTCCCTAAAGTCCTTGGATAAGAACAAAAGGGCCATCGCGGCCAAGAACGGGTTTTTGAAGATCGAAAATGCTGCTCAGCTAGCTGTGAGCCGTGGGCTCAGCTACATCTGGATTGACACTTGCTGCATCGACAAGACCAGCAGTGCCGAGCTCTCCGAGGCCATCAACTCAATGTATCTCTGGTATAAACGATCTGCTGAGTGCTATGCATTTCTTGCCGACGTGGATCCCGGAGTTGGTAATGATTCCGAGTCCATCTACGGGAGTCTGCATGACAGTCGATGGTTTACCAGGGGCTGGACGTTGCAAGAGCTTGTTGCGCCAAAATCCGTCCTATTTTATGCCAGAGATTGGACTTTGCTGGGACGCAAAGATAGCCCAGCTGCTTTTACCAAGGCAATTGCCGAAATTACCAGAATCGACGAAGAAGTTCTCGACGGTCGAATCGATCCTCTCCAGCTAAGTGTGTCAGCACGAATGGCATGGGCTTCCTACCGCAGCACCACTAGACTGGAAGACACGGCGTACTGCTTGATGGGTTTATTCCAAGTTAACATGCCCCTTCTGTATGGTGAAGGCAGTCGCGCATTCACCAGACTTCAGGAGGAAATCATCCAGCATACTGACGACCAGTCCCTCTTCGCGTGGAACTCGTTCGACGATACCGAAGACGATCCAGATGCATTGTTCGGCATGCTTGCACATTCGCCCGCCCAGTTCAGGGACTCCGGCAAGCTTCAGCCGCTCCCTCCGCTGCCCATTTATGCGAGTGCTCCTTCCAGCATCACAAACCAAGGTCTTCGCGTTCAGCTCTATCTGCGGCCTGTCTCGTATAACCAGGACGACTCCATGGAAGAGGACTATTATGCAATCTTGGATTGTGTTATGCGGCTAAACGACACATATCAGTGCCCTGTTATTCTTCTACGGAGGCTCTCTGAGGATCAGTATGGAAGGTTACAAACAAGTTCTCAACAGTTCGTACCGCCTCCTCTATCACACTACATCCCGGAGTACGAAGGCTATCGGTCGGTATATATCAGACAGCAGCCAGTCTATTACCATTTGCCACAGTTCAGGCTTTCGCCTCTGCACATGGAATCTGGCATCGCCACCTCCAATGGCCTGCAGTACAGGCTTTTGGACACGTTTCCTTCCCAGCAATGGAACTCGACCACGATGACACTGAAAGTGGATTATTCGCGCAAGCTTCGAGCTATGGGTATCTTCCGGTTCCAAAGCGTTTCCGAAACCAAAGAACAGGTAGATGTTGTGGTGGGACTGCGACGTCTGAATACCATGGAGTGGGAAGGCTGGTGCTTTCAACTCTCGGAACGGAAATCGTCTCTAGAAAATGTCTTTCATCAAATTAACGAAGGAATTGAGAGAATTACCGTGAACAGCATAAATCAAATCACGTCAAGGACTCTCCGAGACTCTCTAGGAGACGATTCCTCATTGGTAAGCAATGCTACTGTTGAGGGAATCCAACTTCAAGGACGCCTTTATATTTCGGTGTTGGTGACTCCAACCGCCGAGATACACACCACTAGAGAGCTATCGGAGAGGCCAGAGATATTCAACATGATTTGGAGCAGTGGAGGGAACTTTCGCCCTCTTCCTAACGAGAGCTTGGTTCAAATAGTTACCGAAGTATGCTCGTGGAGCAGCACCACCGAAATCGCAAGCCCCTCTCCATGGGACTCACAGCCTGTCAGAGTCACTTGGCCGGCGGGTGACGCCATGGACACTGCCAGAGGCAATTTCATGAAGCCTCTCTATGACTTTATGTCAAGACTCAAAGGAACTCGGTCTCAGGGAGGGGAAATCAGTCCAACCGAAGCATTCAGTGAGGCTTTGTTTGATGGCGACGTTGCAAAAGTTGAGGAAATGCTGGCCAAGCAGCCTGACCTCGAAGCATATACATCTGATTTGCACGGTTTCCTACCGCTACACTGGGCTGTTGCCGGTGGCTCTCGCGATTGTGTAAAACTTCTTTTGACGAACCGAGCAGCTCGATGTAGGCTTACCAAAAATGGTCTGGCTGCTGGCCATGTTGCTGCACTTTGCAATACAAGGGTCTGGAACGCCCTGTCAACATCTTCAGGCTTCACGAACGGACCCCTTCAGCTTGCTGCTTTGAGGACAGATCACCACTCTGATACGGCTCTCCATGTAGCTGCTGCATGTAGTCCTGATTCCGACTATGGACGAACCTTTTTCCAAGATGCCATGTCGTGGTGCTCGGATCACATCGGCCTTTTGCCTCGAAATGCATATGACGAAACGCCTCTTCATCGCGCAGCTGCTAACAACAATGCAATTGTCATCCGGGCTCTTGTAGGTCGCATATACAGTTTCAATGCCAACGTCGTAGATCGACACGGCCGGACGGCTCTCTGGCACGGAGCTGCGACAGGTTCATGCGATGCTATTACAGCTCTACTGGAATTTGGTGCGAGCATCAATCTTCCCGATGATTTAGGAAGAACTCCTCTACATGCGGCCTGCCGAGGTGGACATGATAAAGCCGTACAGCTTCTTCTGCAAAGGGGGGCCGCTGTACAAACCGAGACGCACTCTCTGGATCTGACGCCCATGGACTTTGCAGCCATCTTTGGACACCACCAGTGCCTAAACCATTTGTTGGATATTAGGTATGACCTGCCTTCTCTCGAGCGAGCAAACAAAGCCCTTCATATGGCGGCCTCTTGTGGGTCGTTCGAGTGTGTCGATGTCCTTTGTCATTTCGGCGCGAATCCTTTTGTAGAAATGAGCCAGTATATGCGAGTATCGGTTGGCTGCGCAGAACTCGTGAATCAAAAAGGAACGGCCCGCAATGTAGCGGAATTGGAACTTCATGGTGATATCGTGACCTATTTTAACTCGTCAGAGACATGCCGACGGCATCGACTGGTCCACAATATAGAAGTTGATGCACTAGATTTCTCTCAGGCACCCGACAATAGAGCATCACTAGGACCTCCGCTTCCTGGACCTCCACTCCCTGGCAGCATTCCTGTTCCTGTCTTTACACCAGTACCAGGGTCAGAGACCCCGAACTACCATATGAGCTACGATAGTTTCCAAAATGCTCCCACTCCTCTGTATGGACCACCACCGCCTCAACAACCACAACAGCAACAACAACCGCCGCCGCAAAAACCATCATTTACAGATTACTTTTCGGCTGGTCGTCGTCAATCTGCAAACCTTCCAGCTCGGGTTTCTTCGACCAACGCCTACGCCCCAGCACCACCCAACGCACCGTATCCTATGTATGAGCCCAGCAAAGCTCAGGGTAGTGCGCCTTATGGGCGCCCAGCAACGTATGGGGTGTCCTCAGAGATGGTTCCAAAGGTTTCAAAGGTAGCGATGGCTCCTCAGCAGTCCACGAGCATTGCTGTTCGAGCATCATCAACGCCTGCACAACAGCAGCATCCCAGCCAATCTGCAAGTGTGCCTGTTATGGCTCCTGCATCACCATACTACCAACGGCCAAGCACCCAGTCGGTGGAGATGACAGCGCCCCAGAGGCCTCCACCTACACCTTATCCTGCGAACCCGTATCGTTGAATTTGATGCGTACGAATTGTATGACTGGCTTGTCAGGGACAACTGCGTCTCGTCGAGAAAAGCGAGAACATAGCCCACTGCTTAGATGCTAGAATCAGTCTACCATGGCTGCAGCAGAGTTACCATCGAGTTAATTGCTGGGGCCTCTTTGAGCATAGTACTGAAGTAAATTGTGTTTTGCGTTTACTGTTTCTAGAAGACAAGATACCCCGCTATCTACATTCATTGATGGAGTTTGAAATTGAGTATTTAACTCTTAGTTTTTGGAGATGCTGTAATATTTGGGATAATTACTGGATTTAGCGACGGTGCAGCTGCTTCTTGCATAGGGATGAGAATATCCCGTAGGAATAGAAGCATTAGAATGATGTTGCATCTAATAATATGATTTATTGTTTGCTCTTATTATTTTCTTTTGATTTATTTGAATATGTCAAATCGTGTATATGCGTTACTATTATGGCTTATTATTGTGTTTGTAGTGATCGAACATGTATGTATAATTAGTGCTAGACCGACGCAACATCTTGTAAATCGTATAGGCAGCGCAATAAAAGCCCACGAAGTAAGAAAGGCAGTAAGTGTTTTTTTATTTTATTTCTTCCTCAATGTTAAGACTATTTTTATTCATTGATAGCTACCTATTTTTAACAAGAAAATGACATTTTCCGTAGCCATGATACCAATACCAATGCCATTTGCGCCATGTTTGTGAACCCAAATCATGTTTCGTCCATGCATGGTTCGTCCTTTTTGTGTGTTGTGTTGTGTTGTGTTGTGTTGTAATCATATCATTCAGCATGCGCTCCAAAATAACTTTTAATCCCCTTTATCTCTCTATCTGGCTCTCTATCTCGCTCTCCGAGAATAATCAATATTGAGAGGAGAGGTGTGGTGAGGCCTGATTGATCCCTTCACACATACCATACTGACTGGTCTATATCAGAGAATATAGCATTCCACCCATCAAGTCGCCCAAAAGACATAGATCTTCGTTTCTCCCCAACTCCACTCTAGAACTGAGGGGCCGGATTCAACCTTTTTGGGGGTTTCTCTAGTTCTGGCATCCTGATCCCCATAATACTCTAGGACAGGGGTAGATGAATCTATTTGCCAAGACTGCTGCATAAGAGATGTAATGACAACCTCAAGACACTGCCGTCGAAGCATGTTGTCGGAAGAGGGCAGCTCCACCTTATAGTCTTGATCCCCATTGGTGACTGCGGACCAACGAGCCAAAGACTAAGAGGCATAAATCGAAATTCATCGTGACCAGTCATCAGAGCTGAGCACAACCCAATCTTAGATACTTGGCTCCATGATGTGTAACTCATTTCTGGAATGCCCAAACCCATAATTCCCTTGTTTTGTAACCGTAGATCATTATTGCCTCTAGCTCGTCATTATTTGCTCATTAGAGAGAACCGCAGTCATTTCGCAGTTCCAAAACATTTCTTGGTCCTTTATTGCGTGCATCTCATAGTCGTAGCACCTTTTTACATCGTTTGGGGTGGTGAATGCCCAATAGTCGACTTGGCTCGCGGAGCTATCCCGAGTATAACACTAGCTAGCGACTGATTTATCCGTCCTCCAGCTTCCACATACATATACATTCATATATGTCTATATGTTTATGTATAAGTATGTGGCAGTTCCGGACACGGTATGTGGATATTCCCACAAGTGGCGGCATCACCAAGTCCGTAAAAAAAGTGGGTTCCCCGTGCCGCTTTTTTTTCCTCCAAACTTTTCCCCCCATCTCCGCCGTTGTCTTAACTTCCGCGCCTGGAAAGACAAGGTTGAGAGAAGAAGAAGAAAAAGAGGGCGGTAGCTTTCAATTAATTGTGAATTCCCCCAAGTTAGTCGAAAATAGACGCCGCTTCCAGAATCTTCAGAAACGCCGGGTTCTGAACAAGGTAATCGTGCTGGGCTGTGCCTTTGGCGTCTTCTCGTAGTCCACAGCCCTGCATCTGGGCGATGATCTGGGCGGCGGCATCGCTCGACATGGCTAGAGGGGAGTCGAAGTCCGGGTCTGCAGGGGAAGATGCTGCTCCTAGGTTGCTCGAGTTGGGGGTGACGGGGCCGGTGCTGAGGCCAGTGGCGGTGGAGTAGTCGTCTGGACTCATGGTGGCTTCGAATTCGGTAGGTGAGGAAGTAGAGGACGAGGAGGCAGACGAGGAGCTCTGCTGAATGCTGGCGCTGGCAAGAACCGCAAGCTTATCAACATGAGCATGTTCCGGGAACAACGTAGCCATGGTTGTCGAAGAAGAAGAAGTACGGCCCAGCGCAGCAATAGACTCGGCTGTTGCTATCCTCCTCGCAGCAGCAGCAGCAACATGTGCCTCCTCTCCCAAGCCCTCAGCAGCACCAGCACCAGCAGCACCAACATTCCCATCATCCTCCTGGCCATGAAACGACTGCAAAAACATATCCACAGCCTCGCCGCTCACGCCCCGATGCGCCAACAGCAGCCTCAGCCTCGAGTTCTCAATGGCCACGTCCCTCGCGGCCTGCTGCATGTCCAGCGTGGCAGCCACGCCTTTGGTCTCGTACTCCTGCAGCTTGCGCTGCATGCCTTCGACATATTCCTTGCGGCGGGCTCGTGAGCGCCGCTGGTTTTCCCTGATGCGCACGGCGGCGGCGCTGGATTTGGCGGCGCTGTCGGAGGGTTCGTGCTGGTGCTGAAGATGATGCTGTTGCTGGAGATGAGGTGTCATGTTAGCAGGTACCTATATGATTTAATGGTTCTTTTTTTTTTTAGTGTGTGCGCGTATGTTTAGTATGTAGTGGTTATAGGTTGAAGGTTGTGGTTGTAGGTTGTAGTGGTGGTGGTGGTGGTGGTGATGATGAATGTCACTCGTCTTTTTTCTGCCTCCTCCCCTCTCCTCACACGAGCACAAGAAAACACAGTGACAGAAATGACAAAACAACCAATGAGGACCAGAAAGTGACAAACATACCTTTGCCTTGGGCATAATGAGATCAATTGGCTATTAATCTTTCGTGCTTTTATTTCCAATCCAAATAGTCTGTATAATCAACAATAAATAACGACCTTTTTTTTTGTTTTTTTCAGAGACAAAAAATACGAAGAATCTGCTGAAATGGGTGGATGTATGTTCAGTCGACTAGAGAGAGAGACAGAGAGATCCCAGCTGCTATTAAAAGATTTCAAACCGCCTGAGAAGAGAAAAAAAAATTGTTCACTAAAAAAAATTTGGCAGGGTGGGTTTTTTTTTTTTTTTTGGCGTGAAGAGTTTTTGTAAGCGCCCAGAGACAAAAGTCGCGTGCGTGGTTTCGGCGCGCCTTTTCTCTGTCGTCCTGTCACTCACTCACGCCTCTTGATTTCTAATTGTTATATTTCAAGATCACTGACATTCAAATTATGATAATAATAAAAACAGAAGAGAAAGAAAATAAATTAAATTAAAATAAAATAAACAGAAAAACTTCAGTCATTCTCCCACGCAACAACTAATCACAAGTCAACCAGTACCTACCTTAGGTAGTTGCTAGGCTGCAGCTGCTCCACCTCAAGAGGAGGCGGACCCCCGATAATGGAGCCGCACTTGTCACCAAAACGGTAATTTTCAAGTCTCCAACTAATGGGCATTACGCTGTGTGTCATTGCGGTGCTGGTGAAGGCCAGATGAAGACCGCCTCTGCATAGTAATCAGGGTAGTGGTTGTGCTTGGGTTTTACGTACGCATGTATGTGTGTGTGAGTGGTCACTGGTTGATTGACCAGCTATTTACTCAGGTCAGTGAGGCACCCTCTATACCAGGAGGTTCAAGGTATGGATGTATTGTTATTCGGGGGTATCATGATGTGCCACCAGTTCTACTATTTACTCAAGTCAGTGAGGCATCCTCTACATCAAGTGGTCCAAGGTATAGATGTATTATTATTCGGGGTATCATGATGTGCCACCAGTTCTACTATTTACTCAAGTCAGTGAGGCATCCTCTATATCAAGTGGTCCAAGGTATGGATGTATTGTTATTCGGGGGTATCATGATGTGCCACCAGTTCTACTATTAACCCTCTGCCATGCGTGCCCTGTCCGCCGGGTGCAAATGCCAAATGCTACCAATAAAAGAATAAACCAAACGCTCAACTCTCTTCCCTCGTCCCCCCTCATCTAAACAGTCTGTTCCGCGTTTTCGACGAAAACCTCTCCACTCCAGTCCCCTGTTGCGTATGCCACAGCTGCTGAACACCCACCCCATAACTATCATTCGACAGCTTATATCTCCTCCAGGCTTCTCGTAAATGTTCAGGCCGTAACGGCCCCCTCTTCAAGTCGACCTCTTCTCCGTTCTCTACTTCGTTCGTAGACGGCGGTGGTGTGGGTAGATCGCTCTGTTTTTCTCCTGCGTGAATCCATTCTGCCTGCACGTCTCTCGCCCCCTCGATGATTTCTCCGGCGAATAGCTTAGCTACTGCTTTGACGGCCGTGGCCACCATCTGCGGAACCGATTGTGACACTGTTGCATTGACAACCTAGTTGTTTTTTCATACCTGTTAGCCAAAAAAACTCTTCCATCCACTATCCATTCATAAAACAAAAGAGCACCATATATATCTTGCGTACCCTCTTCACAACCGCATCGGATAGCTTCGCCGCTCGCCAAAGCTCATACCGATCATACTGCGTCGGATCAAACGCCTCCACCAGCATAGCCCTCAACCTAATTTCTTCTTGCTTCTGCTCTTGCGTTCGCGCAACCACATCCTCCAACGCCATTTCGGCCTTTTCATCGTCGTCATCCTCCTCCAGATCCTTATCTCCGCCCTGTCCGCTCACATTCGTCGCCGCCTTCCCCCCCACCAAACTCGGTGTCTGCTCCAGCGAGTCATCGCCCTTGGAATTCTTCGCTTTTCTGCCCCGCTTCTTCCTGGGAGCTCCACTGGCAGTCGCGCTGACTACACTGCCACTGACATGTGAGGTTGCATCAACAGATGGCGACCGGGGGTAAGGCGAGCCAGTGGCGGCTTCGGGCGGAAATGAGGTTTGTCGTAGGGGATGCGCAGGCGGTTGTGAGATGCTCGAGTTCTTTCTTCGTTTCCCAGGCGGTCCATTGACTTCAAGTGTTGATGAGCGCTTCTTATTCGGGATCTGGGCTGGAGATGGGTATGGAGGCGACATGGCCGATGGCGAGGCGACATACGGAGGAGACGCCATGGCTGCTAGGGAGAGCAGAGAATAGTGTAACGGAAAGTCAGCTCTTAGTTCGCGCCCAAATCCAATTATATCGTGATACGATGGACGAAATTTTGGGGGAAGCACAAGGAGTTGACGCTTTGCAATGGGATGGCAATGGATATCGATAATGCCAAACAGCTCTGGAGCGCGTTGAGGCAGCTACACGTGATTGATCACGTGACTCTATTGAGAAGGAATAAATGCTTCCCAAAATGAGGAGTTCCCCTCCCAAACTAATAGGTGCAATTTATTTATCAAGTCTTCTTAATATCCCAAGAACAACGGAAATAGAATCACATTATACTTCTCATATCCATTTGCTGAAATTATTCTACAGACTATTATTATTCATTATTACAAAACCCCCAATTGAAAGACTTTCTAGTCCTAGCGTTCCACCCGTAATGTATAGGGTACGTAGGAATACCCCTGTCTCCAAGGACCTAGTCGGTCGTAAACTGCTTTTCGTTGTTGCAGTGAGCTATCACTAGCTGTCGAGTTGATGGAAAACAAAATCGCAGTTATACATAGGTAGGTAGTTATCCAGTGGACTTGGCTCTGATAGCACAAACCAATGCTGGCCGATTGAATTAGCGTCTAGTTCTTCATATTTATCAAAAAAAACTATTGTAGACCGTTCATTCAACTACATTCCCCTATTCGACTCGACCCAGAACCGATGACCCCTTAGGGCCACAACAGTGCCTGACCATCCATAGTCTCCATGAAATGGTCCAATCCCTTTCAAGCAGCAAATTAACCGCCCTCTTAGATACGCCGAATGTCGTGAGAACATGATAGAGTACATCTCAGAATTACAAACATGCCACAAGTCCTTTCCTTTTGCGACTTATTCCAGACTCCATGTTCTCCCAAACAAAATTGAAACAAAGTAGGGGAAAAAAAGACAGAAAACCACCGAACTCCGAACCGCATGTTGCCTCCTTCCCAGAGATGCTAGGTTATTCGCCATCTAACATGGCGTCGAGGCCATTTCGCTCCGTCTCCAGTAATTCTGCTGTGACTGGGCCGTTGGCAGCGGCATCTTTCTTCTTTTGATCCTCATCATCGTCTTGGTTTGTCATCTCCTTGAACATTTGGTCTACTTTGCCATCATCTTGCTTCATGCTTTCGTCCATATCGTCACCCAACGAGATGGGTCGACCATGATCGCTTATGGATGCCCGCCTTGTGCCCCAAACATCTGGACCCCATATCCTTTCAGCTTGCTTTCTCCCATTCTCGGTACGACCGAGTATTTCAAGAGCCTTGCTTTTCATTGACTCAGTCTGCAAATTGATTCCATCTTCTTGACCACGCAGTAGTTTCTCTTCAAGAGACATGGTAGAGTCGTCTACGACAAGCTGAGGCCCACCGCTGCCCAGAAAGCTAGGATGCAACCCGCTCTCTCTATCCCCGGATGATGTCTTGGGGCGATCGCCATCTGATGGCGTGCCCGACCTATCCGGATGCCCGTGGGAGGTTGCTGAGACACTGGGCGTCTGGGAGCTGCGAGCAAAATACGCGTGTGAGCCGTACGCGGTATTACCGGGATTCGGCACTGTAGGTATCGCAGTTGGGACATGGGCTGCGTGGGCAGCAGCTTCCGCGTTGGCAGCTTTCCGTCTCAAACTGTTGGCTTTGCCCTTTGCATGCTCTGGCAGATCATCTGGGTTGTCAACGCCATACTCGACTAGCATCTTCTGTAGCTTAGTCGGTCGAGGTTTTCGTGTACTAAGCGAAACTTGAAGGATTGGCGGTGCCTCTGGTGCCACGGGACACCACTTATGTAGCTCCTGGCGGAAGAAATTTGTTTCATAGGACAAAAGAATCTCAGCACCCTCTAGTTTCCGAAGGAAAAACCGCTGAGTTTCCGCCTCCGCTTCGGTTGAGAGAAGGGGGTTGCAGTACCGAGCAATCTTTTCTCTGAAACCCTGAGCATTGTCGATTATGCGGCGAAGGACTTCCTCTTCCTCTGGCTGGAAGGGCAGTGCGGGTATTTCGTCCGCCAGAGCCACCAAATCTTCAAGCTTTGGACGGGATGCGTCACGGGGAATCTTCATCCTCCAATCGCAAATAGGGCAAGTATATTTGTCATCCTCCTTGACTTTACCTCGGGCAATCTTCAAACATTTGTAGTGATACCTTTCAGAGAGTCAATTAGCTAAACCATTTCTCATGATAGTTTGATGTTTGGCAACTTACCATTCATGACATAGCTCACACTCGATCATCATACCAGCTTCAATCCTTCTGCAGATACAAAACACCTGTCTTGATCGAGGGTCCTCCCATCGATTGGCACCGGGCTCTGGACTAGTTTCCCTTGAAACGGGCTCTCCAGGCAGGCGAGGCGTATCATGTTCTGTATCAAAGCAGTCGTTGTTCCGCTCGAGGACGTATTCAAGATGGCTTTTCAGAATATGTAACGGCGCATTGGATTTCCCAAATAACTTCTTTCCCTTGCGCATCCAATCCTCGTGGCGCTTCCTCTCATTTTCCAAGTCCAAGGTCCCGTTTGGCTTGGAATTCAGGTCGTCCAGTTTCCTGGATATTTCAGCTACCTCCGAGTATTTAGGTCTATTTCTAAAGTCAGGATGTTTGCAGCGTTCTGTCAGGTCAAGAATTTGACGGTGAGCTTCGCGCTGCTTGTGTAAGATTTGGTCGACGGCCGCCAATGTGTCTCGGGACACTGGAAGCGCACTGGCTTGCACTTGGAAAGAAAGAGCTTCTAGTTGAGGATAGTGAACGAATTCCGCGTGAATAAGCTCCCGTGCCTTTGCTTCCCAGGCTTGACCAGCCTGCAACTGGTCATTGTAAAACTTGAGATGATCATTGTAGCTAGGAATTTCGAGTCGCTTTCCGTCTTCAATTATATCTTGCACTTCTGCCATTGACAAGAACAAGCCACGACTTGATCGCGCCTTTTCATTCCAGCGAAGTTCTTCCAGTCTGCGAGCAAGTCTTTCAACCTCTGGAGTATCAACATTGAAGCTGCGTCCTTCTTCGAGAAGCTCTTCAATGGTTTCGACGGGTGGGCCAATGGCTTGCTCAAGGACCGTTGCTGCATTTTCTTGAAACGTCTTGATGGCGGATGCACGTTCCTGCAGCTGTGCAATTTCGGGACAATCGAAGCCGATATGTTCTGCGTCACTGAGGAGACGATATATGCTGTTCACGTTACGAGATTCTCTTTCCTTCTGGTCTTGAATACCGCTACCACGCCGCATGCCAGTTTGCCAGACTTTCTCATTCTTCCGACGGTTTTGCTGCTTTCGAACGATATAATTGGTAGCTTCTTCCACCCAATCATTGCATTTGTCGACAAACTCCTTCAAAACAGGGAGGGAGGGGAGCTCAAAGGGAATCTTCTCGCCTTCATGTAGGAGTGTCCGAAGAGATTTGAGCGACGGTGTCACCTCTTCTTCAAGCAGCTTGTCATACTTCTCCTCCCACGCTTCTGGGGTGTGGGCCTTTTCGATGACCTTCTGATACGCCAAAGTCATGTCAACCTCTGATTTTCGGTAAATCAAGGTATGTTCTTCACCAGAAAACCTCTTCTGTTCAGGCAAGTCGCAGCAAGGGTGGTACCCTGCATGAACTATGCACAAAACTTTTCCCGAGCGGTGGCATTTGAAACGGGATAGATACGCAAATGCCTTACAATAACTGCAGCATTGTTCGTCCTCGTCCTGCACATCCTCGTCGTCATACTTGAAAGTGAGCGGGCATTCATCCTCACTTCCGCGAATTATATTGCATCTATGAGGAGAGGCATCGAGATGCTTGGTCAAAAAGTCTTCTCGTTGGGCAAGTTCACGCTTGTGTATCTTGCTTAGGGCTGGAGCGAGCCATTTTGCGGTTTGAATATTGAGGCCAGATGAGACACTCCCATCAGCTGCAGTCCATAATAGTTCATCATGAGAGAAGCATGGCTGCCTTCTAAACATTTGCAGTCTTTCAACACCGGCGCGCCCAAAAGGCTCCCAGTCAGAAGGTGCGAAATTGACAGCCTCATTAAAGTTGAATCCGTGATTGAAACCAGCGTGGTATGCCTGTGGGAAAGTTATGACAAATTGACCAGCTCGCTGGTCGAGCGCGTTGACGCGCACACCGGCCTTCTTGAGTTGCTCTGGCGTAAGTAGGGTTACCAATTGAAACAACAGATCTGGCTGGGTCTCAAACAACTCCGGAACCGCCTCCTTCATTGCCGTTTCAAATTTCTCCGCGTCCTCGCCAGGGATACCATACCAGGTTTTTGTGGCTCCCAGATGTTGGTAATTGGCAGAATAGGCGTAATGGTCCTCATTGTGCCAGCAAAACGTTGAGAATATCATACCGACATAAACCCATGGCACAGTCATGCCCGAAATGTCTGACTTGATGTGCCTGAACAAGCTGTCGGGATGGAATGGAAGAACGTTCAAGTTCCAGGGGTCGGTCGCATAAGGGTTATTCGGATGTCTTTCTACAGTTGGGAAGCCAGAGCCGTGTGTTGTGCAGTGAATGTCAGCGCCATATTCGACCTCGACGGTTTCTTCTAGGTCGGCCACAAGTCGCCAGAATTCAGTTTCGACATCTTCCTCCGTCACAGGCCGGTGGCAGTTGAGCGTTTCATCGAATGGCATTTTCTTTTCGAAGTAGCCTTGCTTGAAATCGTTTGCCTTTTGCTGAAACTGTTTGAGGGAATATAGACCTCCTTCTTCGAACCCAAATTGTCCGTCTCCTACTAGACACCGTGGACAATTCCACTCACTGTCTGGCTTTCGTTTCAATGGGGGGTCAAGGCAAGGCCCGTGGTACGCATGATCGCAGGACTCGCAAATGAGTAGCGAGCCATCCTCTTCACCCCGTCCGCAGTTTTCGCATTTTTCTCCACCTGAAGCGCCCTCTTCCCGAGGAATTCGGGGTACTGATGGGCGGAAAACAGTCATGTGTGAGCCGGCTACCGTAGGGACATTGTCTTTCCTGAGGCGTTTGCTGCGACGGCTGTTGCTATCCCCTTCGTCCTTTTCAGTGTCAGTTTCCTTCTTGATGACATCGGCCGGACTACTTGAGCTCAGCTGTCGCTTTAAGGCAGCTGCTGAACCCAAGGCAGAAGGTCGAGCTTCAGGCGTATTTCTTGCGGATGTGCTTGGAGTGTCGTATCTTTTGGAATCAGGGGTGAAACTCTTGCTTTCCCCATTTGCCGAACGGCTAACGCTGGCAGGACCCGAATTCACGGCTGTGAAACCTGTGCTATTGATTGCCGTAAATCCAGAGCTGGGACCCGAGGCGGGGGGAGGCGGCGCATCAACCATAGGGGTATCTCGGTCGGGTTCCTTTTTCCCATTGAAGCTGTTCAACAAGGCATCGGAGGCCTGCCGGGCCGGCGACGTTGCTCTTACACCGTTTGGCGTATTGACATTGGATCTCTTGATAGGAGTGTGAGCAGGGCTTGGCGTCAAAGGGCCACCATACTCCTGCTCTAGTTGCTGGTGGACTCCAGGTTTTGCCAGGCGCAGATACTCTTCATATGGGCAGAGCCATCGCTGGAACGAATTCTTCAGAGAGGTGGACAGGGACGACATAATCTTGCCGCTGTAGCCAAGGTCTCTTCCAATTTCTGCCCATTTCTTTAGCTTACAAACCTTGTCAAACCCGCCTCTGGATTCAACAGCCTTTTTCAAGCGGTACAGGTCCAGTGGCTTCTTGTCCACATAAGGCAGTCGGTGAAGGTTATTTCCTTGCTGTTTGTGGAATTTGGTGAGTCCATCTAAGTACGTAAGATTCGCTCTCGTACCTAACCGAAGTCAGTATGTAATCTAACTCGGAAAATGGCAATAGACGTTTGCAAACAAAACAAAAAATTCAGGTTTAAATACGTACTTCCTTCTACCGAATTTAACTCCTGCTTTCGGGTCCTGAAGTGAAACTTCTACATCATTGTTAGTGTTGCTCGGATGACTGCAAAGAAATCATTGTGTTTGGCAATTTTTGCGCACCCATCGTCGGTGCAACATCTATGACATACTTCTGTATCAATTGCAAAGTCGGGGTTCCAAGAATCCGGTGGGATGATCTTGCAAATTCCATATTGTGAGGCCTCTGCGGATATGCTAGTAATGTACTGGACAGGATCCCGCCACTCTTCCTCAGTAGGATAGTAAGTCGGGGCTTCAGATATTCCGTGTGGTCGCGTCTTCTGATTTCGAGGCTCTCGGACTGCTGTGGATTGGCCTCGCCGCTCCACAGACGTGAGATTCAGCGGCGCGCTAGTCATGGAGCTCAATGGCACCTGGGTATGCGTGGGATGATACCCGTTCGAGTTGACCTTGGGTTTCGGATTGGAGGCTGACGAACTTGTGGTGGCTCCTACAGCAGGCGAGCTGCGTACGCTTGCGCTGGCGCTGTTATTGGTGGCAGCGGCTGCTGCTCCAGTTGATGCAGCAGGTGCCATGCCGCAAACAAGCGCTTAATCGTCAGAGAGCAGGAAACGAGAAGTGCGATCGATAGGGTGAGTGTGTCGTTCTTGTTCGTCGACGAGGGAAAGATTAGCGAAGGCTTGTTGCGGAGGAGATGGTTTAGTGTCGAGAACTGAGCGGCATCGTATACTGCATCTGGGAGAGCATGCGACTTAAATCGATAAATCCAGTTCTTGACAAATTATCCTAGGCGTCGATAGAACAGATATCAAAAGTAGAGAAAGGGTATCGAGAGGCTAAAAAAAAAGAACAAGAAGAGTAAAGTCAGCATCTAAACAAAACAAAAGGTTAAACCCATCGACCATGGCAAAGTGCAAAAAGATGCGCCACTATTGCCATGCATGTATCAGAACGGGGGAGACAAACATGATTAAAACTCGACAGCGGCGAGTATAAATCCAGATACCAAGAAAGGTCAGAGTAGGTGATTTTGGGACAGAGCCCAGAGAGGGCCAGTACGACAGTGTGAGAGTCGCTGGCAGTCTTTTCCCCCTTTGTCTTGTTGTTGTTCTCCCGGTGGTGTAGATGTGAAGAGAGAGAGAGACTGATGAATTGGGGAGGGTGGGCGTGGGAGAGAGTGCAAGTAGTGCGAGACAGGAAATGGGTCGAGGCTACCGAATTGAGTACCTGGAGGTGCGCAGGACGTTCCTGGGCGGCGGGCGGCGGGCAGGAAGAGAGAGAGGGTGGTACCTTCAGCTTGGGAGTTGGGGAGGTACGACGGCAGGTACTCCGTGCTGTTCCTCTGCGCGCCTGCCCTGCCAGGAGCGGTGCGGTGCATGGGGCTCCGGGGGAAAGAACGAACCAGGTCGGCTGCAGTAGTGGAGAGCACGAGGTCAGCAGCCAATCATATGTGATACTATTAGTGGGCCGGCCTAGTCATGCTGGGTACGTACCGCAGCAACGCCGTATCCGTCAGCTCTCTGCTGCTATTTGGACCGCGGCGACAGTGGGCACAAGTACATGCTGGATACTTAGTGGCCCCTTCGCCCTTGCGTTGCCCATTCTGTGCTATAGAGAGCCCGGGTCGCCTCTGTCGGACCCGCTGCTGTACCACTACCGGGACAGCCGACGCCGTAGGAAACGTGAATGCTAGATGCATGACAGAACAGATGAGATACTACATATAAGATATTGCTATTGATATGAGGGAGGGTATAGTTATGGGAGCAGCTGCTATGAAGATGATCCTAAGATACGTAGATTTTGCGCTCGTTGCTCGAATTCCCTGCTCAATGGAGCTCGTCATGCGTAATTGGGGGGGTATACCCACAGCCGACGACATCCGACCGTCCGTTTAAGTCGCTTCACCACCAACTGTAAATTTATAAATATACCAAGGCAAAAAACTCGATAATATCACTGTTATGCATCATGGATCAATTAGGTGCCAGTGTCCTTAATCAAGACCAACCTTTTGATACATTGCGTCTCCCAAGCCCATGTCTTACAAAAAGCGCCTCATCTTAAAAATCTACGCATTAGTTTAGGTAGGGACTTATTCCTAGAGTGAGAACCCCTCTGGGACACAATCTGTTCTCGCTACAGCACTTACCTGACTAGTCAGCCACGTCGCAAAGGGCTTCAATTTTATTCATCTTCTATTTTTTGCTCTGCTTTACTTTAATTTTTAATTTTTTAAATGTTTTTCAAGGGGTTGTTTATTTTTATTATTGTCATGGCATATCTGATATTGTTAGTTGTACTGACAGGGATAATGCCCATACTATCCTCATACCGAGCCAATCACATCTCGATGAAGTTGAAGAAAGCATATCCACAATAAGCTGGCTGACACTGCAGCAGCCTGCGTAAGGGACGTGCCCGCGATGTACCGACTGGCGTGCGCTACCAATTTTCAGCCATTTTCATTTACTCATTTATTTATTTTTATCGATATTTTTTCTTCACGATAGTTTAGGCTATTGCTGAGGAATTTAAGACGCCTTTAGTTCAAAGTCGAAGGGGAAAAAGTGATACCCCAGAATGTATGATAACACACCGTCTAAATTAATTAGGTAGGGTATACTTTCAATCTTCAATATCTCAAGCACACAAACACACTTGACCCCCCCAAAAAACAAGGAGGGCATCCATCCATCTGGCTTTTCTGCCACTTTTGCCTTTTTCCGAACCCCAAAAAAGTCAGATTGCCGAACCACATTTCCGGTGCGCGCGCGCCCCCACTGAAACTTCCGTCATCACCCCCGCCACAACTGCTGAGAGCGTCACTAAAATAACCCGCCCTTAAGCCTCGCGCCTCTTAATTATTAGGTATTGCACCGCCTGGAGAGTATAGTAGTTAGGTAGCCCTGGAGTCGCTGAGTGTGAGAAGCGCCCTGGAGAGGCTCAGTACCTAGGTACATTCACCAGTTAATACCAGGCATATGTACGTATATATTAAACACAAATATCAATACCATTTCTAAGCCCAACACTCCATTACTCATACATCATCATCCTCATCTTCATCATCAGATACACTGGCAACCTCCTTTGCCTTCCTTCGCCTCGGCTTCTTCAGCAACTTCTCCACCACCGTAGCTCCCCGCATCCGCAAACTAAGCTCCTTCATCATATCCCCCCAGTGTATCTGCCCACCACACGAAGGACACTTACAATTTTTGGGTATCATAGCCTCCGCATTACTAGCTTCACCAGCTAAAGCATGCTTGCTCCAGCAGTCAAGGTGTCCCATAGCCTCGCAATCGCCATTTGGACACATGGGATATAGCCCTTCGTTCGACTTCATCTCCTCGCGGCAAAGTACGCAGTCCCCTTCCCGCTCAAATGACACCACGTTGTGTGCTTTTTCAACGTACTGCTTCATGAATTTGTAGTCCAGTGGTAGGGCATCGATGCCCCGTAGCGGCGCCGAAGAGTCATCTTCTTGTGAGCCAAAGTCTGTCATGATCTTCAAATCATCTCGAACATGCAAGTCTTTAGAGCTGAGCCATCTATTCCACTTATCGTGAGCTGTCTCTGAGAAGAAATGCAGGTTCAATGGCCATCGAGCAAAAGCTGGAACCCCAATGAGCAGATGAATATTCGAAACCACGGACTCCAAGCTGGCCGCCGGCCGCCGGGGCATGCCATTCTTTTTCCTTTGAGTGGATTTCGCAAGCCGCGACTCTTTGGGTATATGAAGAGTGAGATGTGGGTTAGCCAGTGCCCATCTAGCTCACATGTTAGTCCTCGATATTCACAAAACCCGCAGGGGAGAAAAAAAAAAGGTCAAGGTATAATTACTCAAACTGAAGGGCGGCTACCATGCTTGGAAACCCAGATAAAATTACAACCATCTCCCACGGCCGTAACTTGTTGCGTGACGTGCGCGCTGCGCCTCCTTTGGCTTCGCCATTGTGTTGCTTGAGACGGCGTGGGGGGTTTGGTGTCGAGCCGACATACAACGATGCGTGTCGCACGGTTGAGCGAAGGACATATACCGTGTATAGTGCCGGCAAGGGCTTCATGAGGCTTGCCATGCCGATATTGACGCAGACGAATATTGATCGCACATCTCCTACTGGTTGACTTTAGATCAAATGAAACCTGGTATTTTCATTGATATTCAAGAAGTTTTAGTTGACGAAGAGTTATGAGCGCCTGGTTGGAGGGGTGATGCGATGACTAATCACTTAGTTCCATCATGCGTGTCCATTCAAGGTTAGGTAGTTTGGCTGTTCAGGCCAGCCTCAAATCATTCAGTCTACTACAGTACTCAAACCAGAGGAAAATTCGTTCATGATGATTAAATCTAATCCATTTAGCCCTCAAAACCCCGGGATGGTCATCCCAACGCCACATTGAATATTATACACAAAAACGCCATCACAGCAGACCTTGCTTCTGCAAATCATAGTACACCTTCTCCGGCATCACATTACCCTCGCCGTCTTCCATCTGCACAAGACTGCCTTCATCGACCTTGCCCCTTTTCTTTTCTTTCTGGATCTTATCCCAGAGATTCAAAGCCTCGTCGATGCCTATGATGTCCCTGAACAAACTGGTGTTGGTGATTCCCAGGCACTTTAACCCGTACACATGCCGAGATTCATTGAAGTGCTTGTCAAATGCACGTCTGCCCATATAAACGAAATTTCCACAAATCTCACACGGAAATTCTACTCCCAAACCATGCAGTCGATATAACCAAAAAGGTATAGGTTTTCCATCCCATGCTAGGGGTAGTTTGAGAGGGTTATAAATCCGCTCTTCTCCATCCTCGCCCTCATCTTCGCCATCCTCTATTAATTCCGGTCGGGCTTCGGAAGCATTAAGGAGGTTTTCCAATTCCTGTTGGCGTTCTCTCTCTGTCATTCCCTGCTTGCGTTCCACATTGACTCGGGTATCACTTCGTTCAGTGCTCATCGCACTTGCTAGGCGCTTCACACGGAACTCGCGCTCTGCTACCGCTCGTTCTTTTAACCTTGTTGCCGAAACAGTTCCTTTCTTGGCGTCGCTGGTTGAATTTGCTGAATCTTGTCGCTCCTTTCGCTGTTCAGCGGCTTTGATGTGTTTTCGCCCTGTAAGATGGCTCTTATAGACGTTTTCGTTTTTGAACTCTTTTTCGCAGTCATCGCACCATATCGCCTCTCCAGCCAGCTGCTTAGCCGCACTGGAATTGTCTTGGCCCCAGCCATCAATCTCGTCCTTTTGCCATGCCTCCTCAAACTCATTATCAAAGGACTGAAGAATCTTGTCCACATTCTCCAGAGGCCGTGTTCGTCGCATAAAGGATTCAAGATAGTCACTTAGACCTCCGACATATTTGAAATATTGATCAGTAAGCTTTTCTCCTCGTCTCACACCACCGAGATTGACAGAAAAGTTATCAAAAATTTCCAAGTATTGTAAATATGTGAGTCGCTTTACATTTGGTAGATTGAGGAAAGACTCGTGACAAGGATTGAGATCGAAAAATCGTCCATATGCCTCTTCTCCAGAGAATAGGGAATCGACAATATATGGTAAAGGCTCTCCCTCACCAAATCTTCGGACCTTGTAGCGTTGTTCTGAATTCTCTGCCTGTTCGTTCGGGTATCTCGCATGGTGATCTCTGACATCTTTCAAATTTCGGTAGAATTCTTCAAATGGGTCGCCAGTGCCAATTTGTTGGATCTCGCGTGTCCTAGCTCCTGATTCGTCTTTATACATGCCAATCAGATTACTAGATTGACTCTGTATCTGATCCAAGAGCTGCCCTACTTCATGATCTCTGTTGAGGCGGTCGCGGATCTGATGAAGGAACACGTCGTTAGCTTTGGCGCATCAAGGAAGACCTAGGAAGCTCACATGTTTGGGGTCTTCGCGCATACGATCCGCGATCCCCTGCTCAAGGCGTTCCAAGTCCTCATGGATGTAACGCTGCTCCTCTAAAACGAGCATACTGAAAGAAACCAGCAATATTACTCCGTTGCTAAAGTTCGAGAAAAGAAGAATGACGTTTCGCTTGTTTCGAGGTTGTTTCTTGGGACGAGCATGCGTTTGCACAAAAGTTGCTCCAGCCTCGTCGCGTGAAAGCTTTCAGTGGCGCAAAGAAATCTTATCAATTTTGCCGAGCTATTTCCGACCCAGCACATGCAGACCCGACCCAGCCAAATCTTTTGCATCTAGGAAGTTCCAACAAGCGTCAAAGTGCGAAATCCAACATTCAACAGAATTGAGAGAACCTTTTATCATTCGAATCGCATCAGACATCATCCCAACATGGCTGAAGGTGCCGGAGGAATTGACCGCAAAGCGGAGGAGAGGATGGAATTCTCCACCTCGAAAGAAGTTACTGTGCATCCGACTTTCGAGTCCATGTCACTGAAGGGTATTGTCTAACGTGTCCGTGATCGTAGATTGAATGCGCGTTAACATTTCCGCAGAGAACCTCCTTCGCGGTATTTATGCCTATGGATACGAATCGCCATCCGCCGTTCAGTCACGAGCGATTGTTCAAATCTGCAAAGGTCGCGATACCATTGCGCAAGCCCAGTCCGGCACGGGAAAGACCGCGACGTTCTCCATCAGTATGCTGCAGGTTATTGACACTGCTGTACGGGAGACCCAAGCCCTTGTCTTGTCCCCAACGCGCGAACTTGCGACTCAGATTCAATCGGTTGTGATGGCATTGGGCGATTACATGAACGTGCAATGTCACGCTTGTATCGGTGGCACCAATGTTGGGGAGGACATTCGCAAGCTTGACTATGGCCAGCACATTGTGTCCGGCACCCCTGGACGAGTGGCTGATATGATTCGACGACGACATCTTCGAACAAGACATATCAAGATGCTCATCTTGGATGAAGCCGACGAGCTCCTCAACAAAGGCTTCCGAGAGCAAATCTACGATGTGTATCGCTACCTCCCTCCTGCCACACAGGTCGTTGTTGTCAGCGCTACCCTGCCCTACGATGTGCTCGACATGACGACCAAATTCATGACTGATCCTGTCCGCATTCTTGTCAAGCGTGACGAACTTACCCTCGAGGGCTTAAAGCAGTATTTCATTGCTGTTGAGAAGGAAGACTGGAAGTTTGATACCCTTTGTGATCTTTACGATACCCTTACTATTACGCAAGCTGTGATTTTCTGCAACACCCGCCGTAAGGTCGACTGGCTCACCGACAAGATGCGTGAGGCCAACTTCACAGTCAGTTCTATGCACGGTGACATGCCGCAGAAGGAACGTGACAGCATTATGCAGGACTTCCGACAAGGAAACAGTCGTGTTCTGATCTCTACCGATGTGTGGGCACGTGGTATTGACGTCCAGCAGGTCAGTCTGGTCATCAACTACGATCTGCCAAGCAACCGAGAGAACTACATCCATCGTATTGGCCGAAGTGGACGATTTGGTCGTAAAGGTGTCGCAATCAACTTTGTTACTACGGAAGATGTGCGCATCTTGCGAGATATTGAATGTGCGTCGGACTCGAGAGTTTCCTCTTCGTTTGTGTTCCATTGCTGACTGATTTCTAGTGTACTACTCAACCCAGATCGATGAGATGCCAATGAACGTTGCCGACCTCATCTCATAAGCTGCTGCTGGGGTGCTCAAATTCAGGAGATATGCCAACGATGATATCAAGGGGTCAATTGAGATAGGCGCCGAAGGGCATGCCAAGCTCAGAAGTGGAGGAAAGGGTTAAAAAGCTGAATCAGGTAAGGTTTCTTACGCTACTACCTGACTCTGATCATGTAACTAAATCCCTTGGCCATATATAGATTGCCAGGCTTAGTTTCACACAGCATTGGATTTGGACGGGAAATTGAAGAGTCTTTCTCAAAAGATCTCAATCGGCGAGCAGGTGTACCATATTAACAAATTAAGCAACCTATTATAACAAAAAGTAAGCCCTTACTCGAGAAACTAGAATATTTAATGAAAATTCTTTCTTGATCTTCAAATTAATCGGCCGTTCCGCAAGGGGGGGGCTAGATCATTTTTCACACTTCATATTCCTTGCCTGCCGTGATGAGCATTTACGCCCACAAGCAAAGCCTCACGCCAAACCCAATCTGCGTCAGTAGAGCTCAGTTCGTCTACCACAACCTAAAAAGCCATGGACGTATAATCACAGACCATAGCATATGAATCAGTTATATTGCACCCTAAGAAATGGGAACCCCCAGTATCAAAGCTCAACGTGGCCTCCCCGATGTTGCTCCCCACAAAGAGAGGTTGTGCCCCTTCGCGATAGTGCATGAACGACAAAATCCCAAATCCCAAGGCACATGTTCAAAACTTGTTCGTCCTTGATTCACCCATAAGGTCCATTCAAAGCTTCGACGGAACTACTTGAACAATCATAAAAACTAGCCCCTGTCACAGGAGGACTTTGCGGTGAAGTTTCCCCATATCAACGTGAATCGACTGCTTTCTCTAAGTAGGTTCACTCACTTACACCAAAATATGTTCATTTGTGAGTTTGTGTCTATTCACTTATGCATCCACTCATTGTCTTAAGCATTTAGTGATTTATAACGCCAGTGGTAGTTTCTTGTGCAATTAACTGCTCTCTTCATGTTAATCTTACTGGGCAATTGAGCAGATACCCATAATTCCAAGCTGTCAATTGTGAAAGAGTGCCACCCTCCGGTGTGAGTTGAAGACACAATCAACACGAATGATGATCCTCTGCATGAATTAATGGCCTTGGTTCAAGTCTAATCGCATTCACCCTCATTTTTCGAACCTGAAAGGCAGTGTGTAACATCAGATGCATCCTTGGTATAAGAATCTCCCAGTCCCCCGGCCTTGATGCCGAATATCTCATTCCTTCAACACCCTCTCTACAGCTCATCCTCTACAAGATCAATACAAGCCGCTCACTCCTTTGGACATATCAATATCTGCTCTACTTCAGCTCTACCCTATTCGAAACTATCTACCAAGAAATCTTCTTATTCGCTACTTACACTACAAACTTCCCTATACTATCACGAACAAGTACGCTACTAAAAATGGCTGGTGAAGATATCAACGTCCAAACCACTAGCTGGAAATGCGCCAAGTGCAAGAAGATTGGCAAGAATGGCGGCAATGTGATCACCAACACCGAATGCAAGATCAGGCTCTGCAAGAAGCAACGCGGCAAGGGAGATCTCGCCATGAGTATCATGGACGTCGAGCTAGGCGTCTTTACTGAGAAGGACAAGGTCGAGTACGAGACCTCAGAAGCCTTTGGAGAGCACTGGATCCCTCAAGGATCTGACAAGCCTTGGTTCGATTTGTGATCTCGGCCAGGTGGACCCCTCCGGGGCGATGGAGGGCTGTGTTGTGAGGTGGCAAGTTGGGGGGTATTTGTTTGCTACTTTTTTGGCGTATGGGGGGAAAGGCAATGGCAAGGATAAAATGGGCTCATCTTGGACTCTAATAATAAGGGGCTTGGTAGATTGATAAAAGTATACTACAGAATATAGACATGCGCCTCTCGTGATTTTTGTATTTGATCACAACTAACTATGAAGTAAGTCGCCATTTTCGGCGTTGAGTTATGATGTTGCAAATTCGTTTTTCAACAGTATAAGATTCCCTGTAACATTTCATACGTATGGTCTTTTCAAGAATGGCAATTGCAGGTATTGCAACGGCTTATGTTGTGGTATCTATATCGAATGTCGTGTCCTAAACTGTGTAGCTGGCTTCCTTAACGCAGCTTTGTAGCACCAGTTATAATGTGACCTCGACATTTCTAAATTGATTTTACCATTTCCATATGCTCAGAGCACTAGTAACTGAAATATAGCGCGGTGGTTTTAATGCTTTGCGTTTAGCTTGTCTAGAATTTATATGACCGTGAGCGTAAAACTACGAACTCATGCTTGGATCTTACTAGTTTGCAATATAGAACCACCACTTCCTAGGTCCGGATCTACAAAACTTGCATGAAACGATTTCCCAGACTAGTAGGAATCATATCAATTCTTATGTGATAGGACTGACATCATAGGTAGCATTGCTCATGTCCTACCCTATACAATTTACATCGGATATGGGACTAATAAATCATTATAGCATATCATCATCATCATCGACTAATAAATCAATCGGACTAGCTTGAATACACTCCAATTTTTACTGTGAA
Source organism: Sphaerostilbella broomeana (assembly GCA_930272545.1). Taxonomy (NCBI): domain Eukaryota; kingdom Fungi; phylum Ascomycota; class Sordariomycetes; order Hypocreales; family Hypocreaceae; genus Sphaerostilbella; species Sphaerostilbella broomeana. The sequence goes on from CAKNET010000003.1 coordinate 35,784, forward strand.
TAATGGCACACTTCTCTTGTAGGGCCAACGACTTTTGTGTCCAATAGCAGAGCCTCTAAATGCTGGTAAAATAATTTATTATTGCTCTCATAATTAGTATAGAATACATACGCTTTGATGACATCAAATCTTTGGGTATCTGTCAGCCTACCGCATGTTCATCTTCGCTGCCAGCAGCCGCATCACTAATATTAATATCGTATCCTATCAATAAAGCATCAGTGCCGTTGGCATAAATCTTTCCGCCAAAATACAAGAGTTTCACAAGCATTGGCAAGAGATTATTCTTTGTGAAGTGGGCAAACGGGCTGAAAGTGTTGCTTCCCGGTATGGCTACAATATCAGCTTCATTAGCTCTGAACATTGGAGTTTTGAGCTTGGCGTAACACAAAAAAGGTTCCACATTAGGATATATCTTTGTGATACGTGTCAGTGTGTTCCCTGCTACCGTTGTGATGTAATGGCGAAGGCCAGACTATTGATACGCTGTGCCCTTTAGTGTTTTGCCAAAACTTGATGCTCACCTATTCCAGGAGGCTGTCGTGCTACGACTGACATCCCTCGTCCACCACTAATCGATATTTATCAATTTACCGATTATTCGGTACAGATAAGTTACCCAGTTGCCAAGAACAGGAGGTAAGAAACAAAACCAAAAAAAATCTTATTAGTTTGGCGTGGCTTTCGTCGTGCAAGGGGGTGGTCTGCCTGCAAATTGCCTCTAGGTGGGCCAATGGTGTTGCTAATTTGTGATTCCCATGTCTTGCACCAGAACAAATACCCGATATGAATGATGTGCATTTGAAACCCGGCGTTTCGGGACAGAATTGTTGGCGTCCGGCACAAATCACTCTGCACGCATTCTAGCACCTAGGTAATCGACTTGTGTCATTTCTTTCAATTGACGCCTTAGTTGCGCCCGCCAGCTAGCTAAGGCGCAACAAGTCTCGGTTCTGTCCAATGCCTCATCTCCATGTTCAGACTTGCAAATTATCCTCTCGTCACATGTCATGAAGCACCGTGGTGCCTGTCCTCGTAAGTAGTGCGTCGATGGCAAATACGTATTTTGTGCAGGAGACTAAATTAATGGCTTGCCGAAGCCGAGCTGCTGTCGAATTGAAGGAACAAACGATGTGGGGCTATTGGCAAAGTACTCCGTAGAGCATCATGTTAATAGATGTGGTTCGGTCAGTCGGCTAATTACCAACTCCTTGACCCTGCCATCAGACTAGGCGGTATTTCGCCCTTACCAGAGTTGTCAAACGTAAACTCATACACGGAATAAATCAGACGCCTTCCGCAACCACTTATTTGGTGGAGGAATCGTGGAATTGCGCCGTGTCTCATCCACGAGAGCGGGACGAGATCTCAGTCCAGCGTCATATCCACGTGTAAGCTGTAGCGCCGTCCGCCGTCTGTCGACTAATGGATGATGCACGGATAGTGCCGTCGTCAGGTGCATTTTGGAAGGACTGTCGCGTCGGGAGTAGGACTGTAAAAAAATGACCTGTCAGCCTGCCAGCGTCGACCCTGATCGGATAGCTCCCGCTGCATTTAGCACATGAGACAAACAAGGTTATAGGTTAGTGACATCCATGTAGCGTCTGATCCTGACTATTGATGCTTTCCAGCAAGAAGTCTCTCGATAGGCAGCGCGCGCATAGTACAATAAACATTATGTGCCTTCTTTGGCCCCGGCATTCCGCTGAGGCTTTGGCGACAGTATCGTAGACACAGTCTTCCCGGGAGATAGGACAGGAAGTAAGGAGTCATCGCTACCGCTGTTCCGTCGCAAATACACTCCCCAGTAGGACGGGCGAGTCGAAGCATGGATGATGAATGGATACCGGAAGAAGCAACGCACTTGCTCACTTGCTGACTCGCCCACCCTATCGCATTGATGGGCCAAAATGCTTGATTCGGTGAAGAAAAAAACAGGAACCTGGAGCCTGGACAAGAGACGACATGGATACGCATATTGGGATCGCACAGGCAATGCGTCGTCGAGGCCTGCCAGCGCAGGGAAGTAGCATGGATGGATTGTCCTTGTTGTCGTCCGGAATGCGTTTCCCGTACGGAGGACCTGCAGGAAAGAGCGACCAGGGGCGGAAAATTCCTTGCGCTCTTTCCCTCTTCTCCTGTATAGTCCTCGGCGTTTCTTTTCTGCGACTCCAGCGAAAAACACCACGTCTGCTTTTATCCTCTTCACAGGTTTTTTTTTGTTGTTGCAAATTTTAAGTCATTGTTTTTCATTCATCTCCTGCCTCCTCTCTCCCTGCCATGCGAGGCGGCCACTTCTAGTCTTGTTTGATTTAGTTCATGATTCACGCACGACCCCCACCAAATCAAATCTCCAATTGGATCGTCCATCCTGTCGCCAATCGGCACCTCGACCGCGATTTAGGCCCCCTGGCGTCGGTTGACCTTTTAGGCGCTTCACCGGAGGCGCTTAAACAACTAAGCTCTAGCGCTGGGATCATCCAGAGATCATATCACCGGTCAGTTCCATTGCTGCACCTCGTCTTCTCCTGCGCCAACAGAACAGCGCTGGTCCAACCAAATCATATTCACCAGTGTGTTTCACGGTGCATTGAGCTCATGTCTTTGTTCTGAAAACAGTGTGTCTCCCCCATAGAGCCCCTACGGACTCGACGGAATAGTGGGAGTGTAATACTTCAACCCCCTGGCCCACGTCGTTGCTAGCGAGGTACCACGCTGCAGCCTGACTTGGACGAGCCCACCTGCGGTGATCCCTAGCAATAGGTAAGTAATATGCGTATACTATACATGCACACGTGCAGAAGAGCAGAATCAGTCGATTCCACAAGCATATCCTTGTGGCGTGTGTCTGGAGCCCTTTGGAATCGTCGTGCTTGAGCTCTGGTTCTTCCCCACAGATGGTCGTGGATATTCACCAAACCGAGCTGCAATCGTACAAGAGCAGTGCGACCCGCCACGACGGACCCCTGTTTTTCGGCAGCTCACTTACGTGGGCGGCACTTGGCATCTGAGAGCTTGGGACTCGGTCGTGTCAGCCTGCTTTTGAAGCTCCCCCCTACTCTTTTCAAGAGGCAGGTAGACTGGTTATCTGCGATAGAATCATTGATACCGTGGGAACGGCTGATACCACCTTACACAGACACTCGCAGAGCCGGAGACACGGTCCCTAACACATCTGTGCCACGGGTGGTGCTGGGTTGGTGTCACCCTGTTCCTGCGTGTCATTTGTCCACCCATATTGCTTGGTAGGCGCAGATGGCGTTTCTGGGGTCCATCCCATTCATCGTTCTAATCCAAGTGCTATGCTAGGCTACGCTTCCCCAAATTAATCACAGACGTGACTAGGGGGGCATAGCGGCCAAAAAGATTTCCAATCTTTACCATTCCTACTCCCTCTTCTGCATCTTCAATTTGTCGTTCCAATCCGCCTCTTTGTCTTTGGCCTTCATAAAATATCAACGCCACTTAGCCACTAGTGGAATCATCATCTTTCACTCCCTAAAAGGAGCGTCAGCCAAGTAGCTGTCAATCTCGCCCCAGCGCGCGTCACTTGCGCCATTCCTATCTTAATCCTCTATTTGCCGAACGATACTTTTCAGCTCATCCAACTTGTTGCATCGCATCGCTGCTGTCCGCCTTTTGAAACTGCCGCCCCTCACCACATTTCCAAACAAGTCGACAATCCCACTTGACCTCAACGCCGCCTTGATCTGAAAGCTCCAGCAAACTAGTTCAACATTCGAGAGAGCTCTGGCCTAAGCTCTAAAGCTCCAAGCTCCAAGCTTCAAGCTCCTCTGGCGCATTGAGCCAATCTCCATCAGCCATGGGCATCTTCACCCGCAAACAAAAGCCGCTCAAGGCAGATGGCGGCCTGACAAACTCTCAGTCTACCTCGAGCTTCAATTCCACCACATCGCGCAGCTTCAACAACAACCGTGTCTCGGCTGGCAGCGTTCTTACTCCTAGTTCACCACTCTCTCCCGTCTCAACTGTTAGGATACCTAAGATGGACCTGCCTCGGCCGCCCGACCCCCAGTTAGATCCTGCTGGTTACCTACGAAGTCTGGGTGCCGTTCGAGAAAGGTCAAAAATCATTTTGGAAAAGGCCCAAAATGACCAGCTTGATCATTTCGACGTCGATTTAAACAAATTTTCCGACGTTGTGACATTTGTCGCGGGTCTAATCAAGGTACGTTGCAGGTGACCCCAGTTGCTTGATGCACGACCCAAAGGCTTGAAACAACATCAGACGAAGCCGCCAATGATATTTTGACGCCGACGGCAAAAAAACTCCCCACAACCCGAAGGACCCCGACATTATCTCTGCCTTTGCGAAGATCTTCTACGTCAGTCCACGTAGACATCTGACGTTTTACAATGGAATTGCCCCTCTTCTGTGCTTGGCATGATAAGAACTCTAACTAATCCATGTGTCTAATTAGAGAGACTTCGATGCTCCTTTTCAAAGCATCCCTGGCCACGGTCGGTATCAACACTTTTCCGTCGGTGGTCGAGACCGAATTGCCGAGTTATTGGAGAGTTGGCCGGAAAGCATTGACAACACTGAACGATGCCGGAGACTTATCGACTTATTTCTTGTCAGTGTGCTTCTAGACGCTGGTGCAGGGACTCAGTGGAGCTACAAGAGCATTGAGAATGGAAAAGTCTATCGACGGTCTGAGGGCCTTGCTGTTGCAAGCTTGGAAATGTACAAATCGGTGAGTGAATGTTGACGAAAAACCCAAAAAAAACCATCCCGAATCTAGGGCTCCAAGCTGAAAACGTCTTCAAAGGGCTTGTTCTCGGGGAGCCCCGACAACAAAGATCAGGTCGACAAGGTTGGACTGCGATCACTTACGGCCGAGAAGATGGCCGCTGGATTGCAGGCCGGCCCCGGAAATGAACTGGCTGGCTTGGAAGGCCGAACAGAACTTCTCATCAGACTCGGCAGCGCGCTGGGCGAAAAAACTGAGTACTTTGGTGCTGATGGCCGCCCTGGCAACATGATTGGTATGGTCTGAACGTCTATTGACATCACTGCGCATACTCATTAATTTTCAGACCATTTACTATCACACCCGTCAACACAAGCATCATCGATTCTCATCGTCCCTTTACCCGTTCTGTGGAATGTTCTGATGAATGGCCTAGCCCCCATCTGGCCACCTTCACGGACAGCCATCAACGGAGTCTCCTTAGGCGATGCCTGGCCCTGCCAGGCTATGCCCAACTTTGGGTCTAATTCTTGGGAGTCCATTCTGCCTTTTCATAAGCTGACACAGTGGCTCACCTACTCACTTATGCAGCCGATGCAATCATTGCTCAATATGCATTTTGCAGGTACCGAGCTCTTAACAGGTCTTCCGGAGTACCGTAATGGTGGCCTCTTTGTTGATCTTGGCGTTTTGACATTGAAGCCTGACGATATGGAGCGTGGTCTGGCTAATTATTCAGATTGGTGTCGACGCAACGGTACCAAGGGTGTGGAGGTCGCTCCTATGTTTGAGCCCTCAGACAACGTTGTGGTAGAATGGCGCGGCGTGACAGTTGGCCTGCTGGATATGCTTTGCGAGGAGGTCAATAAGGCATTGAAGTCGGAGCTAGCTGGCCATGAAATGACCCTAGCACAGCTTCTGGAGGCTGGTAGCTGGAGAGTAAGTTCTGCTTTATTCAAAATTCCTATATAAATTCGGCAGGCTAATACAAATTGTCTAGGGAGGTCGTGAGATTGCCGAAATCAATCGGCCAAATACCAAAGAGCCACCTATATTAATTGAGAGTGATGGAACGGTATTTTGATGCAGGCTGTAGCTAATTGCTATGATACCCTATGTTATAAATCTGGTTGAATTTTCCCCTTCTTTTCTGTTGAACTTTTCGTTTTGACGGCGAGAAATAATTAGCATTTGGCCACCTTATTTTATATCTACATACGTAAGGTAGTCGTCGGTGTGCAGCACCAAGGAATCAATGAGAACATGCATGCGGCATTTTAAGAAACATTGAGAATATAAGATACTCTCTAGGCGTACAATTCATACACTAGCGGCTCAATGTCGTGATCTGCCTGGTTTAGCCAAGCTAATGATTATGGTTCATGTCAAGTATTGGGAGTATTGTTTGCCCCTTATATCATATATATTTGCCTATTGTACAGATTCCTTGCTGGCTTTGTGTTTATCCCATACACAGCGTCACCTTCACGGCCCCCCCCCTTCATCTTTCAAACGTGTAAACACGAACTAAAGGTTGGTTGGTTATACAAGAATGTTCTTGCCTGCAAGAAAGAACAGCCGCTCTCCCTTTTATGACCCAGTTTATATTGCTTTTATTTTTAATTTAGCCTTTATTTTTCTCCCTTTTCTCTAGTCTTGCTCTTGTACTTGCGGTCGAATTCCTCGCGTTCCTGCTGTTTACGCGTGGCTTCAAGTCTGCGGAGCAAGTCCCTGCGTTTCTTCTCTGCATTTTCGGCTTCGGTACCGCTGTACGAACCCGTGTAATTGCTTACTGTTTCTGAGACGCCTTTCTTCATATCGTCGAGGCTGGTGGTCAGTCGCTCTCGCATAGATGGCTCAGGTCCGGTGGGAGTCACACGTGGCGCTTCGTAGTGGACTTTCTTGGGGGCGGGTGGGTCAACGGGCTCGGTGGAGAGATCAAGGGCTTTACGTATGGGGGTGATGTTGAGGATAATGGCGGTGATGAGGGTGGCGCCACCGACGGCGACGGTCATGAGATTGACGGCGGCGGAGAGGAAAGTTGTGCCGACAAAGCCGACGGTACCAAATATGTACATCATGGGCTTGAGCATCTTCCTCTGCTGGGCGGGAGTGTATCTCGCGTTGATCTAGCATGGGAGTTAGTAATGATGATATAAAGGCTATGATTAGAGTGATTGAAATGGAAGAGGACGTACTAGTAGAGCACTCATCATGAGAGCAGTACCCGCGGCGGGGAGGATGAAGTATGGGTCCGTGGCGGTCAGGTCGGTAAACCACAGATAGCCAGCATTCTCAAGTGAGGGCACAGGGATATGCACCATGCCGCTCACAATTCGGAACAGGCCGAAAGTAAATGGGATTTGTGCCAATGACCACATAATGCCCCAGTTGCTCACGCCATATTCTTCTCGCAGAAGCTTGTTGAGGAGCTGTCCCCTTTGACGCTTCTCTTGGTCACTCTCCTGAAAGCCCTGCTGGACCAGCTTCATGGCTTCCTGTGACCGCGGGTCCTTTTTCATCTTTTGCATGATGGCATTGAACTTGAGACTCTGGACCTGGGGGTAGAACATGAGCGTTCGCAACAGGAGTGCCGTTGCCACGATAGAACCGCCCCATCCTAAGCCACTCCATACGTGTACGTGCTCCATAGACCACTGCATAATGGATGTGAAGCCCCATCCATAGTCAAGGCCAATGGCGTGTAGATAGCCGATATCCTCTGACATATTAAGAATATCTTGCCCGCTGATCAAGTCGGAGATGGCGGCGAGGTCGTCAGAGACAGCGACCACAGGTTCCGTCGGAGAGGCAGCGGTGGCAGCGGCATCTATAGGCGAAATAGAGGATGGAATTGGCTCTGCCGGAGCGGGAACTGCATCGGTGGCGGCTGCTGGTGCCGTGGCAGCAGACTCCTCGACGGGAGGAGTGCTCTTCTTGCCACCCCATCCCCATCCCCACAGGGACAGTGATCTGGATGATGATACCCCTCCAAGAACGATAGGTGCAGCCGCCGTATATCTTGATCTGAAGGGGGATGATGTCGTCGTTAAGCTACCGCCGGTGCTTCGTACTGAGGTGCCGAATTGTCGTCTATTGCTCAATTTTTGACTGGAGACATTCTATCTTGGATGTTAGTAGTGCCTCCGAAGGAAGAAAATACAAGTATTGATTGTCTTTTGGGGGGGTTTCGTACCACCAGGCTATTCGGTGACCGCCTCCAAGCTCCCACAGGGGGCAGGGAGCGTGCAATTCCTCTACTTGGAAGCATCGCAGCAGTGTCTATGGTTTGGAAATCAGATTATTGCGCGGGATGGACCTTGAACAGGGAATTTTTTGATGCGACGGATAAATGTCGGGTCTGCCCCACGTCCGCATGGGTGGCATTCTCGGATGCTGGATGCTGGATGCTGGATGCACATGAATTAGGAAACGAATCAATAGAAAACAATCACTTAGGAAAGCCTTTATCTCATATATGTCAAATTTTTTATGAACTTTAAGGCTATGTGACAGACTGTCACGGTTCTTGACTTTCGGAGATATTGGCGCTATCATAGTAGCTACCGATATTGCTCGCCTCTACTAAAAGTCCCACTTCTGTTGTGAGCTGGGCGAGATAGACCTCGTGCCAGAAGTCTCCTGCAAACACCATATATCCTATGCACAGATCCCTAAATTTTATCAATCCCAATCCATGATTCATTCCATGCTAGCGAAGTCGTTCAATCCCGGCCCGGGCCTCTCTCTTCGGTCCCGAACCTCAATGCCGGGTCCAATAGGGTGAGCTCGTCTTCGTGATAGAGGAAAGACCTGGATAAGTCAGCTTCAAGTTTCCGTTTCGCCTTTTTCTCTACTCGTTATTTATGGCTTTCTTGGGAAAATGGAGGAAATCTCTTGAGCCATTTTGTAGATAATGACTTTCGCATATAACGTGAAGCTATGACGACCCACCTTTGTGCCGCTCCATCCTAACCGAAAAGCTGCCTCGTGGGCAAACAGCTCTCCAAATCCCAGCATCATGCCATTTATGAACGGTAGGAGTAAATTGATCGAAGCACTCCGTATTAGAGACCACATAGTCGGCGGCTTGTAGAGAATGACGGGCGAATTGGATGAGGACCCCGATGATACTTCGTCGCCGGGCGAGTACTGCTCACTGTCTGACCGCATCGTAATGCCGGAGTCAGCAAGATTGTTGGTCAGATCTTCCACTGACATTATGACGGTAAGTCGAGGGGTGTAGGTCCCGACGCCGTTTGATATTGATGGATATTCGTGACACACCTCTGCGCTGGATGTCGGGAAGACGCCTGGTGAACTTCTGCGACGCCGATGCTCGCCGCAGGCTTGTTTCTTGATTACGTAATGCATGTGCCTATGTCATCGGTGCCGGTCGATCGCTGTTCCGGTGGGGTTAATTCGACGCGCACTGTCAGCAGAAGCTTAGGGAAGCTTGCATGACGAAGGTAAAGCGATGCCTGGTGCAACTCTCACCAAACAGACTTATTCTGCGTGTCTTGGAGAAGCTGCATCCAAACATCTTGGCTTCGTGATAAGATTTTACCCATTTTATCCGCGACTAGTTTTCCACATCATCCTTTCTTTAGCCTATCAGTTTGAGTAGCACCCTTTCTTTCGTGTTTGCCCCTCACACGACTTTCAACATGGCGGGGGAAAGCGAAGGCCACGATGCTATGGTGAAGGATTTCTGCAACATGAGTGGAGCCACAGAAGAAGTGGTGCGTCCTATAAGAGTTCTCTTAAATTCCGAGTCAGAGATGTGCTAACAGGTATTTATTACTAGGCCACTAGGTATCTCGAAGCCACCGGGTGGGACATGGTTTCTGCCTGCAACTCCTTTTTCCAAGATGAAGACGAGAGAAACGACGAGACTCGCAGACAACAAGCCGAAGCCGGAACATTGGAAGCTTATGATGGACCGCGTACTCTTGACGGACGGCCCGCTCCCAGAGAAGAGATTGGAACCTCTCGCAAGGTTACACAGCAACCGAAGAAGAAAGGAATCGCCACACTAGGCTCTCTAGGAGGCGGATCTTCTCACCATCATGACGATGACGATGATGATGACGATTTCGACGACGACGATGACAATGATGGGCGAGGGAACCTATTTGCTGGCGGAGAAAAGTCTGGACTTGCTGTGCAGGACCCTAACCAGGATGGTGGTCCCAGGAAGATCATTAGTGATATCTTGGCCAAAGCAAAAGCGTGAGTACTCCTGATCTTCCCTGGCACTTTTCCATGAGAACAGGCTTCTAATATCAAATAGAAACTCCCAGCGACCGGATAATGCCCCAGAGGCAGGGCCTTCACAACCCTCCCGTTTCAGAGGGACAGGAATGACGCTCGGTGGCGAAGGTGTTGAAAGTCAAAGCATTCCTGACCCCATTAGCGGAGCGCGGCCTACAGGCCCGCCAGAGGAACGAGTATTACACATTTGGCAAGATGGATTCAGTATTGATGACGGCGAACTACGCCGGTATGATGATCCATCCAACGAAATGGACCTCCAAATGATAAGATCAGGCCGCGCCCCATTGCATTTGATGAATGTGCAGCATGACCAAGCCGTTGACGTTAAGCTGCATCAGCACGACACTCCATACAAAGCTCCGCTAAAGAAGTACAAGCCATTTGCAGGTTCAGGGCAACGCCTAGGCAGCCCAGTGCCTGGAGCTGGAAGCGGAAGCTCCACGCCTGCTCCGGCGGTGCCCGCGGCTGCTGCGGCTTCTTCGTCTTCGTCCGAGGCAACTACGAATGTGGATAACTCACAACCTACGATCATGATACGGATTCAGATGCCTGACGGTACGAGATTACCAGCACGTTTCAATACTTCGCACACATTGGGAGATGTGTACGGTTTCGTTCAGGGCGCATCACCAGAGACTCGCAGCCGGGCTTGGGTGCTTGCTACAACCTTTCCCAATAAGGAACACACAGACAAGGACTTGGTTTTGAGTGAAATAGCAGAGTTCAAGAAGGGCGGAACTGCCGTTGTCAAATGGGCATAGACGATAGACTGGGCTTCGGGGGGTTTGGACTTGGCGGCAAAGAGACTTGGTCCTGGGATAATGTAACACTGGAAGGAATTTGGCTCATAGAAACGCGAGAAGAAGGTGCGGTAGTTTGCAAAGGGAAAATAAAACATGGTTTACTACTATTGGCTTAAGTTTTAGGCCATCGAACCTATATTTTTTCGTCGCTGCCTGGCTAGAATTTTGCTATACAGGCAACGCCGTACTTTGATTTAACATGTCCGTTTTTCTCTCTCTCGCATAGCCATGTCGCGATAGTGAATTCAATAAATATGATAACTCCCGAAACGCCTCGCACGCTTTGTTGTTTGCAGAATCGTCAATGCTCATCTCCCTCAAACTTTGGTCACGCAGCTGCTACCTGTGCCACGGGCTGCGTGACTGGCGCATCCAAAAACTTGAAATGCTCAATCGCGATCTGGCAATTAAGCATAGCAGCGTTGAATCTGGCCTCCCCAGGCGGCAGCACAACCATGAGATAGGTATTTGTCGTGAACTTGAGGATGAACAAACTGAAGCGCATTCCGGCCTTGTGCTCCATGCGGATGAATTGCTCTGCGTTCCGGGGCGTGCCTGTGAAGCGGGAGATGCTCTGCTTAAAGTGCTTCATGATGTTGGACATGCGCTCGAGGCGGTCTTCGGTGGGGTTGCGCGAGCCTTCGGAGGAGGCCCAGGAGGATACGGCGAGGAAGGATGTGCGCTCAAAGAGGAGGAGCTCTTCCGCTTCGATGGCTAGGCCGAGGTTGGCGAGATTGCGCTCAATGACAGCGAGGTTGGGCACCAGGTCGTGGATGATGGATGCCCAGGCCTTGTACAAGCTCTGGTCCCATATAGAGGTCGCAAAGGGCGTGAGGTCCACAGCGCTAATGTCGCCGCCAACAGAGTTGACGTACTCCGATGTCTTTTGACGCACGAGACGAACGCGTTCGTCATAGAAGGTTTCACGGGCGTTCGGTACGACGAGGTCCATCTTGTGAATGAGAATATAGATCTTCGCAGCGGGGGAGTACTGCAGCAGGGCGGAGAGGATGGAGACGTAGGTCGCGAGGTCGCGCTCCACGTCGCGGGACTCGATATCGAAGACATAGATGAGGACGCCGACATTGGAGAAGACGTGGACGCGCTGCTGGGACAGGTAGTTTTCCATAAAAGCTTCTTGGCCGCCGCAGTCCCAGAGGTTGAGGGTGAGGTTGCCGAGGAATTTGACGTGGGAGAGATCGATGTCGATGGTGGCGCCTCTGCGAAGGTAAGTGGTGGTTAGCGTGGGAGACAAAGAGATGGGGTTCTGTTCTGGGCATCGATTGAATCTGATAGAAGAGAAGACAAAAGGGGGAAATAACAAAACACTCACAGTCGCCGAGTGTCGCGCGCAATGTAGTTGCTAAAGATGATGCTGCGCATGCTCGACTTGCCGGAGCCGGACTTGCCCATTAGGAGGACCTTCTTCTTCTTGGGCTTCTTGACTTCGCTGCGCAAGTCAGACGGCCCGGAATCTGGCGGCGGGTTTTCGCCGTAGGAGGCCATGGCGATGAGAGCGGGTTTCGGGTATGGATTGTTTGGTGGTGATGTGCGTCACGTTGCGTTGGTGCGGTGGTGGTGAAAGAGGCAGACGATGCGAATTGAGCAGCAGCCTCAGCGGAAATGTGACGTCGGGCAGGTGGGGTGGTTTAGTGCGAGTCGCTATGGATGGCCGCCTGTAGCTTCCAGCGCTCTCAGTGCCTGGTTGTGCAGTAATATGAATAAACCACCCGTGGATTCCACGAGTTTTGCTTTCCCTCACCCTGCTTATTTCCACTCTCGGCTGGCTGGCGCAGCGTTACTATCACCAGACGCTAAAATTGCAGTGCTCGTCGTGACAGGCCCTACATAAATACCGTTGACTTTCGCATAGTTGCCTCTTTCCCTTCCTCATTAGGGAGCTTTTTCTTAACATGCACATACTTTCTTGATTAGATTCTGATAGCCTTACTAAAGGACGCATTTCACAATGAATATTGACGAAGATGGCATATGTTATTGTGTTGTCAAATATATTGGTTATCACAAATCGTCAATTCTCTCGTACAGTTGGGCGATTGCTAGCAGTAGCAGTGGACATGTAGGCACTAGAGGCTGCGATTATTGCGACATTCGGAGTATACTGTTTGAAAACTTACCACCAAGGTTAGACGGCTTGGGTCTTGGTTATTATCAATTCACCAATTCGAACTAATATTAAAATACGGAGTAGTTACAAAGCTATCAAGACTAGCCCAATACAAACATATTTTTACTTAGATGCTGTTTACATTAGCACCTCTTATTCCACCAGCACTCTCTTAGCCGCTGGTGGCCTCACCAAAGGCCAAAAATGCAGCCCGTGGCTTGCCCCTGGGGGTCAATTGGTGTGGCCAGCCCTGGAGGTCCTCTGACCAGACGCTAAAAAAGCAGTGCAACTGAGGCTCACTGAGGCTCTGATGCGGCTGAGATGCGGCTCAAGGGTGTTGAATGGGGTAATCTTGCCCTGAAGAGCGGTCCTCTGACCAGACGCCAAAAAAGCAGTGAAATCACTCAGCCCTACATGTATTTGGGACGGAGACAACATTGCATTTGGGGGTTACCTCCCTTAGTCAAGTCGGTGTCAATAAAAGAGAGACGAGATGAAGTAACACTCCTCAACAATATCCGAAGTCATGGAACCTCCCAGCAGTCTCTCTTTTACTGACATTGACGTAGTCCCCTAATGCCAGCGCAGCCACAGCCGAGGAATTTTGGAAAGTACTAGAGATAGCTGGAGGTGGCCAGACGCTATCACTTCAGTGCTCCAACCCAGCCCAAAACCTCAGTAGACGCTAAAAAAGCAGTGCATCGAGGCTCTTGAGGCTCTGATGCGGCTCTGGAGGCAAATGGAACAGAGCCTCCCCTAATGCAAGCCACAGCCGAGAAATGTGGGAGGCACGCCTATCATAGGGGCCGCCTCACAACTTGCACCAGCACTCTGGCGAGACACCCAACTTCAGTGCTCAGGTTTGCCCTTACGACCCAGAACCCTAAGCAGATTGGCAGAGACTAAAAATGCAGTGCTGCGTTCTCCCCAGCTTCTACCGTCCAACTTCCCTCCATCTCCATGGACCATTTGCGCAAACACTAAAAAGGCAGTGCCGAGAGTCCTAAGGGAGTTACCTGAGGCTCAGGGCTGTGGGTAGCCCGTTACCTCGCCAAACCCAGGGCACAATGAGTGCCTACAGAGGGTCACAGAAAGTTCCGAGTTATTTTTGCTAGTAATTCTGTTTGTTGCGACTCGGAATTTTATGTGCTCCACTGTAGGTAGTTGAAAAAAAAAAAAAAAGAAACCCTCCAAGTAGCCGCTAAAATTGCAGCGCAAGGCTGCGATAAGATCGATAAGAAGTTTCTGGTGAGCATGCAACAATCCCACGATATCTTCAAGCATGAGAAAGAGAATTGACAGAAACAAAACATCCACGCGAATATTGAATACTTAAAATTCAGATTAATTGGCGCACTGGATAAGATACAAAAGACTCCGGTAACAATGCATCCTATATGGATAAGAAAACTTTTTGGTCCATGTCTGCTAGGACACCTCAACTGCACGCTAAAATTGCAGTGCTAGCTGCTAAGTATGCGATGCCCGCCCGCAACTGGAAATGTTGGGTATGCCAGCAATAAGGCATGAAACCATGATAGTATTATTTAAAAATGCTGTTATCAACATACTATTATTCTTCATCACATGTCTAAAGGACTCTTGAAACGCAAAACATACACTCTTTGTAACATGCAACTCTGCAGCATCTAATACCTACTACGGGCCACGTCTGGTTATGCCTGCTGCCAACCCAATCCAATGCATGTAGGTCTCACAACTAGTCGATTGGCGGATGGTTCGTTTCCCCCCCCCATATTAGGAACGCAGGCGATCTGCAGATTGGGCTAGTGGAATCAATTCCGTTTATTGCCTGCAGCAAGCCGCCTTGCAGCGTAGGGCTGTTGCGTCACATCTTGCATCTCGCATTTGGCTAAATACCCGAGAGCGGGTATAAACGGCGGTGATTGCCATGCGAGAACAGGCGAGGCAATGTCTTTAATACTGCTAAGCAAAAATAAAATAAAGTAAATTGAGCATACATTATCATGTTGAGTGACTCGCTAGCTGATAGGTTGAATACAGCGTATGACCCGGATATAAACTGATACAGGCCATACTATCTATGCCTCTCCCTCTTCCTCTCCAAAAATAGGCAGGGCAGAAAGCCACAATGGCTGAAATAAAAAATAAAAAATAAAAAAGAATACAAGAGCTTGTTGGCAGCAAGAAAAAATTAAGCCTCAACGGCGATTAACATTAATCAGGCTGAGAAACTCATTTCGCGTCTTTTCCCTGCGCTCGAAGCAGCCAAGCATACAGCTCGTGACAGTCGTGCTGCTCGTCTTCTGCACCCCGCGCATGACCATGCAGAGGTGGCTCGACTCTATAACTACTGCTACGCCTTGCGGCCGCAGGACGTTAAAGACGGCATTGGCTATTTCTTTGGTGAGGCGCTCCTGGATCTGCAGCCGGCGGGCGAACATCTCGGCGATGCGAGGCAGCTTGGAGATGCCGATGACGGCGTTATTGGGAATATAGCCGATGTGTATCTTGCCTGTAAAGGGCACGAGGTGGTGCTCGCACATGGAGTAGATGTCCACGTCCTTGACAATCACCATCTCAGAATGGCCTTCCTGGAAAATGGCGCCATTCACAATATCAAATACATTCTGTTCGTACCCCTGCGTAAAGGACATCATGGCGTTAGCGTATCGTTCGGGAGTGGCCAGGAGCCCTTCTCGGTTCGGGTTCTCCCCAACGCATTCAAGCAGCGTCCGAACAGCTCCCTTCATGCGCTCGAGTCGCGCGGCTGCCTCCTCGCTGGTCTGCTCCAGCCGCTGCCGCGTGCCTACACTTGGTCGGCTGAGCCCATCAAAGTCGATGACAGGGCTATTCAGTCGCGACAAGGATCGCGGGGCTTCGGGGACGGCCTCGCTGTCGTTACCAGCACTGGCAGCGGGCCTTTCCCCCTCCTCGTCTGTCTGGCGTCGCTTGTGTTTTTTCTGGCGCCTGAAAGAGGGTTCGTCACGTCGGTCTCGTCCCGGCTTGCTTATACTTGAGCGTCGCACAGCATGGGGGCTGGATCCGTTGGCGAGCTCCGCATCAGCATCATCATTATTATTATCATACCCACGCTTCTTCCTGCTGGAGCCATTCTTGCTTTTACGTCTCTTTCCGCTGCTGACGGACGAGGCCGGTGAATCTCGAGCGCTGGTGGGTTCGGGCTGGGGCATTGTTGGAGCGCTGACGAGCTGTGCGATTGCAAGCTCTTGTGTTTTGCAGAGGCGGCCTTCCTGGGCCTTGAGACGAGGAAAATCGAAACGTCTGGCGTTGATGGAGCAGCCGTAGCGAGCTAGAAAACTTGAAATGCAGGAATGATTCAGACTAATGCGTGGCCGTGACCGGGGGGGGGGGGGGGGGGCGGACGGCGGCACCAAATTATAAA